>JANPWJ010000559.1:3521-14397 GCA_027406325.1 Blastocystis sp. subtype 2
CCCTCCATCTCCTCGTCCAGCACGCGCTCCATATCGGTCGTGATGGTGGGCGAGGAGGCGTCCAGCTGTCCGTAGCTGCACAAACGGATGGACCGGAACACAAAGCGACGCATGTTCGGAATCACGATCGGATTCACCTTGAAGTCTCGTCCCTTGATTTCGAGCAGCGCGATCTTCTTCGGTGTCGTCTCGGATTCCGTAAAGGAGGTGATGCACGACGATCCCGGCTGCATCGTGTAGAATTGCTAATGATCATCCTACTGTGATGCACTCACTCCCTCGTCATTCCAGGAAGGGTCAATGCAGCACTCGTGCTCGTGTCCCCAAATCACAAGCTGCAGAAAGCGGGGAAGAAGATCCAAGCGCATCGAGCGAACACTCCTCCCCGAGTCGCAGTTCTGGTGGATAATGAACAGGTGGAACCAGCTGTCGTCGTCGGGAGGCTGGAAAAACGTCACTTGGTGTTGTTCAAACATGCGGGAGAGACGCTCGTCAGGAACGTATCCCATGCCGTAGATAGCAAGTTTCGTGGCTCCCTTCTGGAGGAGAATCGGCTTGATTTGGATGTCCTCAACGCTACATGGAACCGGAGGGGAGACACGTACTTTTCGATTCTAGCGAAATAGTTCACGAGACGGGTGCTGCTGAGAATGTCGAGAGCCGAAAGCGCTTCGCCCTCCGCTCCCTAGGAAATGACAAGGACGGAACGGAGTCACTTCTCTCGTCGGGTCGTCGTGGTTGCCGTGAATCGCGAACACGGGAAGCGCGATGTTCAGATTCTCGTCCTCGTAATTCACCGGACTAGGCGATGAGACGCAACAGACTCATCATACAGCACAACCAGCGGAGAGTCGTCCGTCGGCAGATACGTAAAGTCGATATCTCCCGAGCCCAGGCAATACTTGTTCAGCAGCTCGATTGTTTTGTTCAGCGTGTTCCGGGACGGCTTGTTTGCGTCAAACAAATCGCCCCCAAGCAAAAGGAAGTCAACCTACCCATCACGCCCTCTCGCCTCTCCGACATGCATTTCGCGTGCTGTCTTCAATATGTACTCGAACGCCTCAAACGTATCGTTCCCGACGACGGGATCGGTTTCTCTACGCCTCACGCGGCTTGGATTCGATCACCTATATCCCAGATGGTTGTCGGTCGCGACGAGAATACGGAACGTGCTCGCACCGTCGGTGTCCATCAAAAGAGTGATGGGAATGGGCGGGAATCTTCGCAACAAACAGCAGCTAAAGAAAACAAAACTACCTAGAACTCTCCAGCAGGTAGGACTTCATAGAGCCACACAGGCGAGACGCCTCTTCCATACACTTTGAAATGCTCTACTCCTCAGCTTCCGCGATCACAAATACCATTGCACAAATCTGGGGAGTCACGGCTCCACCGTGGGACACGTAGGTGATCTCCTACGGATCAGTCCTCGCGCATTCCCTCACCTTGGTCGAATTCAGCATCGCCAGCGTCGTGGAGCACTTGCATCGCTTCAACTCGTCGGAGGAAGGATTCACGATCATCGAGTTGTCCCTCATAACGCTCTAGAATGAAGGAAGGAAACGACAACTACCACGCAGCAGCAGCCGAGCATGCCAAACAGACGAATACCCGCGTCCGTCAGAGCCAGCGACGCGCACATCGTCGCAAGACACAGAGGGTCTGCGTATGAGCGACACCGGCCAACACTCACCTCCATCCACCTCGAGGGCCATGATATATACTTCGACGACAGACTTCGGGAAGGAATCCACGTCCACGCTCGACACGATGATCTTCTCCAGAAGAGACGACAATGACCGCACTTCTCGGTCCTAGACGGCTAAGCAGAGCGGAGGAAGAGCTACCTGGTTCATCTCTTTGTATGTGTCCTTCATGCAGAAGGGAGCGTATTTGAAATCGCAGAACAGCTTTCCCTTGTCGTTGAACCCGTCGGCCAGGAAGGAGTCTCTGGGGCCCTGGACGCTGCACAGGATCTTCATGTTGCCCAGCTCCACATACGCGCTTCCGCTCGCGTTCTTCACCACTCCGGTGGATATCAAAAGCTCCTTGCTCATCGTGTGACGCCAAAAGCACGCAATTCTGGGAGACGGTGCCACTTCGGGAGTTCCGCAAGCAGGGGGGAAATCGGCCATTCATTAATTGTCAAAGAACTCCTCGATTCTCGACCATATTGTGAAGATTGACAGTCCAGTGGACCTACAATTCTGTTCAATATGGAAGACTATGGTATAGAGGGCTATAAGCTGTTGGATCGGATTGGCGAAGGGACCTACGGCGATGTGTATAAGGCGGAGAGTCTTGTGGATAAGAAAGTGTACGCGATCAAGTTTGTCGGGAATCCTCCGTTTTGGTGATGACTAGATCCGCTTTCGGGAAACCTCGCTGTCAAACGGCGTCAGCTTGTCGACAATCCGAGAGATTCGCTTTCTGAAAAGCACCGACAACAAGAATATTGTGAAACTATTTCGAATTGTCTCGCCCGAGGGTACTTGCTCCCCTTTGTTTGTTATCCTAGTGAACGAATACATGAAGTATTCCGAGTTGAAACCCATATGTATGGTGATGGACTACGTCGATCACGACATGTGGGGCCTTCTCCAGCTTGCCAAGGAGCTCAAGCTAGCTATGTTTGTTTGGGGTGTGTTGTCTTACGCGTAGATACTCTCCGATGCATGTCAAGTGGTACATGTTTCAAATCCTCAGCGCCCTGTCCTACTTGCACAAGAACATGATTCTTCACCGAGACCTGAAGACGTCCAACATCCTGGTGACGAACGATCACGTAATAAAGCTCACCGACTTCGGTCTGGCCAGGAAGCTGAAATACGGTGGGGATCAGCGCTATACGACGATAGTGATGACGCTGTGGTATCGTCCACCGGAACTGCTGCTGGGAGAGAGCCATTACGGGTCGGAGGCGGACATCTGGTCTGCGGGCTGCATCTTCGGTGAATTGTTGGTCGGTTCCCCCATTTTCCCAACACATTCAGACAATGAGGTCCGTTCGCCGCGAGGGGAGTGATCTATAGGCGGAAGAGCTCCATGTCGTTTTCAAGTCTTGCGGAACGCCGGACGATCCTTACATACTCCATCTGTTGCAGTACGCGCTCGCTTGAGGGGTGATCGCTAGAAGCAAGAACATCGAGATGAAGCAGTACCCGCCCAACCTCAAGAACTACCTCATCCAACGCTCCAAGGTCATCGGCATCTGCAACCCGTCGTGGATCACGGACGAAGTCATGGATCTGCTTCTCCAGATGCTCCAAATTTCTCCCTCCAAGCGAAAGACGGCCGACGAAGTTCGTCCCGATTTCTGTCACATCATGAATAGCTCCTGCAACACCCGTACTTCGACGAGGTGCGCGACCATGCCCCAGATCTCCCTCCATTCGCTCCCTCGATGAACACGCACCGTTTCCAGGTGAAGTCGCAGCACGTGAAGCGAACCGACAGCAGCACCTCAAATCCGCCAGCGAAGAAGAACGGCATGACGATGTTCGATTCGGCGGGCGTGGAGAAGAAGGCGTTGAAGCTGAATATTGGCGCGATCTCGGTCCCGGTTGGCGCGAATGAGGCTGTGAAGGAGGTGGATGTGAAGGAGGAAGAGAGCGGGAATTCAAAGCAGGAGGTGCGACGATCTCCCTCCAATCATGGTGCGTCCCGCGGGAATCCGCGAGAGCGAAGTCGCAGAAGGTCTCCAGTTCGTCGCAGTCGCTCGCGTGATCGCTCTCGCAGTCGGTCCTACGACAGGCCTCGTGGCGTCCCTCGCAGGCGTTCCCTGTCTCCTCGTCGTCGTTCTCCTTCCGACCGTCGTCGTCGTTCTCTCTCCAATCATCGTTCTCCCTCCAATCATCGTCGTTCTCCCAGTCGAAGGAATCGCTCGCCCGGTCGCCGTCAATCTCCGAGTCGCCGCCGCTCGCCCTCGTATCGTCGTCGCTCGCCCTCCAACCACCGCAATCGCTCTCCCAGTCGTCGCCGTCGCTCACCCTCCTATCACCGCACTCGCTCACCCTCCAATCGCAGAACGCGCTCGCCCTCCAACCACCGCAACCACTCCCGAAGACCCGACAACCATACCCGCTCACGGAGTCGCGAGCGACAGAGGACGTACCCGAATCGATCCAGGCGCCCCTCCAACGGCAGGGACGACTTCGGTCGAGACCGCCGTTCCCCTAGTTATGACTGGCGTCGTCATAGTTCTCGCCATTAGTTCCTTTATTCCCTCCCGTTTGTTCGACACAAGTTCAACACAAAGTGCAACACATACTCAAAACAAATGTAATCACAAACAAACACAAATCCAACACGCTCTTACAACTGGAGACGAATCATCACAGCATCGGGAGTCTCCTCCTTTCCGCAGTGACACTCGCACGTCGAACTCGTCAAGAAGCAAGAACACTCATCGCCCATATCCTCGTAGATGTAGTTGCCGCTGCAAGGATACTCCGAATACGTGAACGAATACGTCTTGGGCAAGCCGCGCGCCACACGACCCTGGTAGTCCATAATCAACTCAGGATCGAAGAACACGTTGTAAGTATGACCAGCCGGCAGCATCGAACCACTCACGATCAGCTTGTTCTCCGCCACGGACAGACGACCCATAATCTTCGACGCCTCCTCCGCGTACGAGAACACCACGCTGTGGCCCGTCTCGTCCGTGAACACCATCTGGAACGCGGGGTCCAGCTTGATCAGCTTGTTGAACACGAACTCTACGTCCTCGTTCGCGAACACGCGCTGCGCGCCGTTCGCCGGCGTCATCTGGATCAGCGACGGCTCGAAGTTGTGCGCACCCACCTGGAACTGCAGCGTGATTCTCTCCGCGTTGCAGGCGCCGAACGCGTTGCACACGTAGCCCGCGGGCAGGAACACGCGCACCTCCACGCCCTCGTCGAAGTACACCGTGTTGCTCAGCGTCAGCTTTCTGCCGCTCGCCTCCACGCGCAGCGCCTCCACGCTCTCGCCGTCCACCGTCATGTACGTCGCGCCCTCGCCCAGCACGATGTCGCGGTCGAACGTGAACGCCACCTTCATCGACACCAGGTCCGTCACCGAACCGTCCTCGGGCACCGTCTGTACCACGGACGGCGCCGTGATCATCGTCGCGTCGCTCGTCACGATGAACGACACCTTGTCGCTCTCGCGCACCGCCGGCATCGGGAAACGCGTCTCCACGTCCACGAAGGCGCCCATCGGCACCACCACCGTGTACTCCTTGCCGGGCTGCAGCTTGCTCGCCGGACGCACGATCGCCTTGTTGCCCTTCGTCACGATGTTCGTCATCACCTGGTCGAACTCGGGGCAGCCCGCGCAGCGCAGGTACACCGGCTGCGTCGTGTGCGCGATCGGCAGACGCGCCGTCAGCACGATCTCCGCATTGATCGGCACCACGCCGCTGCGCACGGGGGCGAACTCCACCCAGGCGGGCTCGGGCGCCACCGCCGTCGTGAACTCGAAGGTCTGGTCCGCCAGACGACGCGCCACGGGGGTCATCGCCGAGGCGAAGTCGGGCTCGAAGATGCACAGCGCGTGGTAGTGCGTGGCGCGCTTGAGACCGCTCACCAGCACCTTCATCGCGTCCGCCTGCGGGTACACGTACGTGGAGAAGCCGTCGTGCATCATGCGGCCGCGCGAGAAGGAAATCGACTTCTCGATCGGCGCCGCCATGCAGTACACGGAACCGGGCATGTTCACGCTCTCGATCGGGATCTCCACGAAGGAGGCGCCGACGGTGGCGTCCTCGGCAGCGCCCAGCGTCAGCGAGGGCAGCTCGAAGTCCGAGGTGGTGCTGAAGGTCACACGACCCGACACGGGGGCGAAGTCGCGGTCGTAGCCCTCGCACGCGATGGTGTACTCGGTGTCGGGTTCCAGCGACTTGAACAGGTTCGTCTCCGTCTTGGCGGGCGACACGTGGATGCTCTGCGTCGCCAGCACGCCGGCAGCGTAGTTCGCCTTCAGCGTGCACACCGCCGTCGACTCCACCTCACTCGCCACCAGGAAGCTCACGAAGTTGAAGCCGGCGTCCGCGCGCAGCACGAGACGAGGCTTCTTGCAGTACACCGTCACGCGGTTGCTCTGGTGGCCGTAGAAGCCGTTCAGCACGCCCGCGCGGACCGTCACCGTCACCGCGTTGCCCGTGCACTGCTCCATGCGGAAGGGCAGCGACTCGATGGCGTTGTTCGTCGCGTCGAACACGTCCTCGAACACGTTGCCGTACTGCACCAGGTAGCGCTCGATCTTGAAGTAGTTCTCCATCGGGTGCGTGAACGTGATGAACGACTGCTCGCTCGACAGGCGCTCCGCCACCACCTTGATGCCCGCGCCCTGCGGGAACTTGTAGATCTGCTCCAGGTCCACCGCCGTCACGAACTCCGCGGAGACCGACACGGACGGCACGCCCTCCTCCACCGGCAGCGCGCTCACCGTCTCCAGCGTCAGGCGGTACTGCGTCACGTCGTTGCCCACCGCGAACTCGGCGAAGGGCGTCTCCACGGCGATCGTCGTCTCCTCCATGCCCTCGTGGTCCAGCGGCAGCACGTGCAGCACGTACGTCACGGAGGGCGTCACGGACGGCGTCCAGCACGCCTTAGCACGCGTGTACACGTAGCTGTTCTTGCCCACGGTCGTCGGGTCGATCACATCGCACACACGGAGGTCCGTGGCGCTCTTGGGCGTGCCGGCACTCGTGGTGAAGGTCAGCGTCGAGGGGAAGGAGTCGCCGAAGGAGTTGGTGAAGACCACGAAGAGCGCGTACTCCGTGTTGGGCTCGAGACCCTCCACGCGCACAGAGCCCTCCATCGCAGGGTACGTCACCACCACGGGAGGCAGCGCCGACGCGGGGAACGTCGACACCGTCATCGACAGCACCTGATCACCACCGTTGTAGCCCTCGGCGTACGCGACCTCCACGCTGCGCGCCATCACGCGCGTCACCTCCAGCGTCTTGGGCGCCACAGGCACGCCCTTCGCGGTGCGGAACGCGCACATCGCGCACTCCACGTCCATCGGGTAGCTGCTCTCGTCGCAGAAGGCGTTGCTCGTGAAGCTCACAGTGTACGCCGCGTCCGACAGCAGGGCGGCCTCCAGCTCCACGATGCGCCCGTTCGTCTTCACCGCCGACGACGAGGTCGCGATTCTGTAGTTGTACTGCGGCATGCGGTCCGAGGTCAGCGCGATCTCGCCGCCGCACGGCTTCACGTCCTTGCTGAACTCCAGCAGCACCGTCGTCTTCGCCGAGCCCGTCGCGCGGAAGCGCACCACGCGCGGCGCCACCGCCTCTCGGCGCAGCACGAACTCGCCCGCCGCCGTCGCGCGACCGAACGGGTCCACCGCCGCGCCCTCGGGTACGGACACCACGGCGTAGCGGTCGTTCTCGTCGAAGAAGCTCACCTTGAAGGCGTAGGCGAAGGTCTCGCCCTTCTCCCAGTCGTGGATCTCGCAGTTCTTGCAGTGGAACATCGCCGGCGTCATGTCCATGTCCATGCCCCAGCTGGCGCTGAACGCGATGTCCTTGATGCCGTCGCCCTCCTTCCACGCGGAGGCGATCACCGGCACAAGACGCTCCGTGGCGTGCCACAGGTGCAGCGGCTCCGAAGCGGCGTTGCCCACGTGGTAGCTGTTGAACGCGACGTTGGCGCCCACCTTGTAGGTCACGCGAGTCAGCGCCACCGTCTCCTGCGCGGTGGTCAGCTGGCACACGCACTCCTTGGTGTTCAGACACAGGTTCGGCACGAAGGCGTAGCCCTCCGTCTCCACCTCCACGTCCTTGCAGTCCATGTCGATGTTCTCCGACGAGGTGATGGTCACCAGACAACTCTTCTCGCCGCACAGCGCGTCCTCCTGGTAGCGCAGCACCGGCATCATCGGGAACGCCTCGTTCACCATCACGTCCTCCGCCAGGCGGTTGCCCGCGTCGTCGTAGATGCTCTCCGCCTTGAAGTGCACCCAGTACTCGCACGACACCGTGCACTTCGACACCAGGTGCAGCTCGTACACCGTCGTCGTCTCCGTCGCCTCCTTCACCGCCATCGTCGTCAGCTCCACGTTGTCGCTCATGTCCATCGCCTCTCTCGCCAATTCCGACACGGGGCCGTTCGTGAACGTCGCCGTCAGCGTCAGGTCCGCGTCCGCTCTGCCCGAGACCGCCGCGCGCAGCGACGGCTGCGAGTCCTTCATCACCACGTTGAACACCGCCTCGCTGTTGCGGTTGCCCACCGCGTCGCTCACCTGGTTGGCGGCGAACGTCAGCGTGAACGGCACGTAGTCCGTCATCTCCATGTTCTCGAACAGCACGCTCACCAGCCACTTGTAGCCCTCCTCGTACACCGTCAGGTCCACCACCGTCGCCATGCCCAGCTCCGAGGCGGTGACCTCGATCATCTCCTTCGTGATCGGCGTCACGATGAACTGGTCCGCCGCCAGCACGAACTGCGAGGTCATGTTCTGGTGGACGTAGATGGAGGCCGCGTCGAAGGTCATCACGGGTTGCTTGAAGTTGATGGGGATGGTGAACAGCACGGGCAGACACGCGTTCATCACCGCGTCGTGGCACGAGTCCAGCGTCATCGACACCACGCCCGTGTAGCCCTCCACGCGGCTCTCAATGCCCACGAACGACACGACCAGCTGACCGTCCTTCCACTCCTCCGCGTGGTTCAGCACCACGTCGTCGCGCATCACCTTGAAGAAGTCCGACTCCGTCGCCACAGCCTTCGTGAACGTGCACGTCACCGACACGCGGCCCTCGCCGATCGCCGCCGGCACCACGCAATCCACCGTCGGGTTCACCGTGTCCCACACGCCGTCGATGGTGAACGCCGCGCTCTCGTCGCTCTCGTCGCTGCCGACGATGGCGCCCACGCCCATCGTGAGCGACCACGCGCCCTGGAGCGGCACGCGGATGGTCAGGTCCACCGTCTCGCCGTCGATGGTGATCTGCTCGATCACCACGTTCGTCGCCTCGATCTTCTCCTGGTTCACGCTCAGAATCTTCATGTCGAACACCAGACGGATCCTGTTGTTGCTCAGCGTCGTGCGCGTCAGCATCGACGCGCCGTTGGACGCCGTCAGCACCGCGCCGCCGCTCTGCGACACCATACCGAACTCGTCGCTGCCCACTCCCGCACCCACGCTCACGCTCAGCACGTCGTTCTTGGCGAACTCCGCCGCGTTCGTCGACGTCACCGTCAGCGTCTGCACCGGCTCCGCGAACTGCGCGTCGCTCGTGAAGGCGATCGCGGCGTCGTTGATCGACGCGGTGATGCGCGTGAAGAAGTCGCCCACAGGCACGATGGGCTTCGAGAACGCCACGGTCAGCGTCACGGGGAAGGCGGAGAAGAAGCGGTCGCCGTTCACGGTGACAGCCGTCACGGTGGCGGGCTGGTTGTCCAGGACCACCACGAAGGTCGTGGGAGCCACGGTGTTGCCAGCGAGGTCCACGAAGGCGGTGGACTCCAGCGCCAGCGTGTACTCAACGAAGACGGCGGTCGAGGGACGGGGCGTGAAGGTCACGTCGATCACGTTGTTCGCCACGGCGACGTCGTTCAGCTCCAGTACGTCCTCCACCTTGGCGCCCGCGGGCGTCACGACGGCGAACAGCTCCTCGATGGTCGCGGGCGGCATCGCCATCTTGTGGTCGAACACGAACGACACGGTCTTGGTGGTGCGACTCACCAGCGTCGACACGGTCACGGGCGCCACGGGCTCCGCCACGGGCTGCTCCTTGTAGAAGGAGAGCGGCAGCGGCGCGATGATGGGCAGCTCGTTGCCGAACACGTCCTTCACGCCCACCAGGTTCACCATGAAGTCGCCCGTCTCCTCGGGCGCCAGCTCGATCAGGTTCTCGCACGCCTCGCTGTGCGACACGGTCACCGGCACCGTCGTCATCACGTTCTCGGCCGCCAGCACCGTCGGCTTGCTGAAGGAGGCGCACACGACGATGGGCGTCTCCTTGTGGTACTGCGCCGCCGCCAGCTCCACGACGAGCGGCTGCGCGTTGTAGGACACGGTGTAGGTGGTCGCGGGGCTGGAGCGCGAGAACGAGTCCTTGAAGAAGCCGGCGGCGAAGCGCAGCTCCACGGAGCACACGTCGCTCGAGAAGGCCAGGCTGATCACGACCTCGTCGCGCTGCTCCGTCTCGATCGACGCCAGGCACTCCGGCGTCGAGTACTCCAGCAGCGTCAGGTACACGCTCACTTCCGCGGGGATCACCACGTTCACCTTGCCGTTGCTGTTCACGCGGAACACGCGGTCCACGGCGGCCACCTCGCGCTCGTTCACGGACATCGTGGCGTCCACCACGGGCGGCTGGTCGTCCACGTCCAGGAAGAGATAGCGCGCCTCGGAGCTCAGCTCCCACTGCGTCTTCACGAAGTCCTCCTCCAGGTGCAGGAAGCAGCGCGGACCCTCCGTCAGCGTCACGTCGATCACCGCGCAGTTGTTCTCCATGCGCTTCACCGTCGCCGCCGAGCAGGCGCCCTCCGTCGTCAGACCGCCCAGGCCGCGCTCGACGTTCCAGTCGTAGCACACCATCACCGTGCTGTCGCTGTGCGCCGCGAAGCGACTGGGCGACACGCTCATCACCACGGGCTTGCTCTGGTAGGAGCTGAACTGGATGAAGTGCGAGAGCGACATGCCGCCGTAGATGTCCACCGCGGCGTTGTCCATCACGCGGATGAATACGTTGCCCTCCTCCACGTTCTTGCCCGTCATCGTCCAGTGGCACGCCGAGATCTGGCGCGTCACCACGTCCTCGGCGTTCTGCACCACGAAGAACGACGACGTCAGGTTCATATAGTCGCAGTTCGGCGCCGCCGTCAGGTCGATCTCGAACGACGCGGTGTTCACGTACTGCTCCTTGATGAGGTTG
>JANPWJ010000563.1:0-10091 GCA_027406325.1 Blastocystis sp. subtype 2
TGAAGGGTAAGAGTGGGAAGGCGTCGAGCAAGAAGAATCCGTCGAAGAAGGGTTCGACGAAGGCTGTGAAGGTGTAATTGTATGTGGGGTGTTTGGGTTGCAACAAACAGGAAACAATATGTGTTTCATGAGGACTAAAAGAACAGAACACACGATAACAAGGAAGAGACAGGCGATGCTTCCATGTCTCCATACTCGCTTCAACACCGCTTTGTCGTGAACAAAACCCGACCACATCAATCCAGCCAGAGAACCGTGGGGCAGAATGCAAGCCCCGAAGTTGGTTCCGGCAGCAACACTGAAGGTGGCAAGGTACAAGCGATCACCCAGCACGTCCTTCACCGCAGGTTCACTGAGAATGCGGGTAACGAAGATCGTGGCGGGAAGGTTATTGAAGATGATGCAGGCGATACAGGTGAATGCGTTGAAGAAGAGCGCTGTAACGAGGTCACCCATGCGTGTGATTGGCGCAATGCAGGTCCGTGCTAGGAATTGCGCGATGGTTGACGTGAAATGGTAGTAACTCGCCGTCTCCACAAGAATGAACATAGCAACGAGGAAGAGTGGAACCTTCCACGGAAGCGTGCCAAAAATGGAGCCGATTTCGCGCATGTTGTGTCTGTAGAAGATGAAGTCTTTGACGAGTGTAAGCACGAACATGAAGACGGCGATGTGCCAGAATTCGATGAATGACCACTTGTTCTGAATGGGCGTTGAAAAGAGGAAGAGGAAGAAGAGAAGAAGAAGGAGGCAAAGCGACACCTTCATGTTGGTATTGAATGTGGTGAGGCTTTGGTCCTCCTGCTTGCTTGGCTCCTCCTTGTGAGGCTTCGCAGCATCCACAGACTTCACGCCGATCACTTTGTCATCAGGCTCATTCACGTTGGAGTGCTTCACGTCCTTCGATTCGGCCTCCTCCTTTAATTGCAACTCAATGTCTACAGTTGCGGGAGGAACTGGAGTCTTGACAGATCGAATTGCCAGAATCAGGCAGTACACGTAAATGGTGAGTCCACTACCAATGGCCGGAATGAGCAGATACTTCAGATACGTAGAAAAATCGATCTTGAACACGGAAGCGAGAATGATGTTGGATGGATTGCCACTCAGGAGTCCAGCACTGTAGGAATTCGCAGAGCAGAACTCGGCTAACAGAAGCGATAGCAGAAGACGACTATCCGTTTTCTTTGAGAACTGGAGAATAATGGGCGTGAGCGTGAGAATGACGATATCGTTGCTGGTCACCAGCGTGAATATAGCGGCGAGCAAGGAGAAGAGAGACAAGCCAATGATTCCGGGATTAGCCGAAGAGAGCGCAATCTTCGAGAACTTGTTTGCAATGACGATAAACACCTTCGTGTATTCAGCGGACATGCAGACATAAGCCAGAGACATGAAGAGAATGATCACCGTATAGGGCACAAGGTAGCTCGTATTCGAGGGGTCCTTCGCCCACTCGGGAGTTTGAACGCCGAGAATGCCGCGAACAATGACAACCCATGGAATGGAGGTGGCGATGAACAGGATCACCACAACAAGAATGGGAACGATCGAGAAGTCAATGTCAACCTCCTTTTTGCTGTGACCGAACGAAATCCTCGCAGGGAAGATGACGAAATAGCAAGCCACCAGAAACCCGATGATAAAGAGAACTGCCTGGAACGACATTTTTCCCTTTCCTGAACTGTTGTTTGTCAAAAGGAGAATGCGGAATAAGGAATGGGAATAGTGGGGGTAGCCCACAGCAAGTGAGAGAACAAACCGGAATGAAACAGCACGATATTAACAACTGAGGTCTATTCTCAACTTCAGAATGCTCTTCACTTGAGCCTTTGACAGATCGCTCTTTTCACTTAGCACAAGAGACATGGCACTTGTCAACTACGAATCACATGCAGCGACATCGACTACATCATCGCAACTAAGAATGGCTATGAGGCGATTCACGCGACTGAAGCATGTGCGAATCTCGCTTCCTCCATTGTTGATAAGCTCGTTGCAAATGGACCGCACAACCTTATCCAACTGCAGCACTCCCTGCTGCGTGTACTTCAGCTTCACTAAGCTTCCCTCCAACCGATTGCCCAGAATTCCCGCCACTTCGTTCAGCAACGTCGTCGCCGTCTGCGCCAGCAAGAGACTCTCGTACGGAGCCAGAGTGTTCCGCAGCATCGCCACCACCATCTCCGTCATTTCGTCGGCCTGCTGCTCCGCCTTCAACTCATCGCTAACAGTCACCCATCACACTCACCCCCACCTCACAGCGAAATTCCCCGCGGTGATGCACTTCTCCATCTTCTGGCAGAGCGGAACCACCACGGTTTCCTTCAGACCTACGCTCACACACCCCCGTCAAAGCTACGCCGCAGCACGAACTCGTGGTCGTCGTTGAAGAGGCTTGTGGAGGACTTCACCATGTCCGCGACAGCGGCAGGCAGCTTCTCTGGGACCTTGGTGAAGGCTTCGGTGAGCGAGTCGGTGATTCGCGAGCTCAGTGTGTTTGTATAACTGATGCATAACTAATTGTGAGGGACTCCGTTAACTCCCACAGACACATCGTTTAGGATGAGAATGCTGCTGATTTGGTCGCGCGATAACGAAGAGTGGATCGCTATCCTGAACTCAGTTTAATTCACATACCTGAAGTATCCATCGTCTTTCTGCCTCTGAGAATACTGATCATATAAGGGTGGATATATTGCTGAATGGACCCCTTTATGATCCCAATAACGGTCTTGATGTTGCCCACACTGCCCTGACTGATCGCTCGCGACACGATCAAGTCAAACAGGTAGAACGCCTCTTCGGGAAGCGACGTGGTGTGACACGAGGCGTCCGGCGTGACGTTGAAGATGGAGCGGTTCAGCGAATACAACTAGCGGTGAGAGAAGGAGACGAGAAAGACGGTGAAGATCTCCTCCAGAGCGGTGTACGCGTGATTCAGAGAAGATATCATCTATGTGTCATTGTCACACACCACTGCCACAGCGAACGACTCCAGCTTGTTCCCCGCGGGGAGCTGACTCCCCTCCTGTCGGATCGTCTTCATCACCACCACCATCTCCTGAGGAATGGACTGACTCTGGTACTGTTGGTCATCGCTCACACGCGCGCTGTTGAAACTCCAGCTGTCGCGCGTCTTGCCCACGAAGAACCGCGTGAAGGACTCCTGGTGCTGGAGGAAGAGAGTGATTTCGTTCAGCACCTGATTCAGCGAGTCCAACTCCTTGTTCTCGGCGCCCGACTCACTCGACACGTATTGCTGGAGCACGCGCTCGCTGTTCGCCTCCAGCGCCTTGAGGTCCCGCACGGAGTCGTAGTGGGAGAGGATGAGAGAGCACTAAAAGTGACGGAGAGGCGATGAAACGACCTGGTGGTCGCAGAAGAGGAAGACAGAGCGACACAGATAGCAGAAAGCGAACACCTCCTTGGTGAAACAGTCGGTGACTTGGGCTTCGACGCTCTCGATCAGCTCCACTGCCTTCTTGAACATGGTTCCCAGCGTGTTGCCGACGATCATGCCGATGTTGTGCGATGATCGCTGATTGCGGAGGAGACTGTAATCCTTCTCGCAATCCGCCGTCAGAGGATTTGTGAGATAGGGAACCAGTCTAAAGGTGATGGTGGGTCTGTGGAAGCCACTTTGTTAATGCCAAGCAACCCTCGCCCAAACTGTCCAGCAAGTGGCAGTAGCGAAACACTTGGGTCGTCTTCTTGTTCGAGATGCTGATTGTGAGCTGCTCGGTCAGAGCCTTGATTAACGTCTCCGTTGACTAGTCCTCAGAAGCGTTAGGCGCACTCACTCTCTTCATGATAGACTCGTCCTTCGCGTTGATGTCGCCAGTCAGGATGGCTTTGCGGTACTTCAGGATGTACTCCGTTGCCTTCTCGTACTCTTCGGACTCAAGAGAATGTTCAATCTACACGTTAGTCGTAGTGGAGAGTGAACTACACCAGCAACGCTGCGATTCAGGTCAATCATGGCAGTAACAAGCTCTAGCGACTTTTCCGCATTCACCTAGCTGTAAACTACATTACTGTGACTATACCTTCAGTGTGTTATAGTGTTTTATCTGCTCGCTTGCCCTAACGGCATCTTCGCTGCACGTTTTCATTTCTTCGCTGATACTTGACATGTCTTTTGTCGTTTCTATTCATGAGGAATGCAACTATCGCGCTTCAACGATTCACAGTGCTGCCCAAAGTACGCAAACTCGCAACGATCTCGTTATATTCAATCGCATTTGCCTTTGTCGCTTCTCCGTTTCCAGAAATATCGTAGTAATCTTGACTTCCCGTTAGGTTGAAGAGAATACGACGATCAAGCAGCTTTTCTTCTTCCACGACTCTCGCTAACTCTTCAGTGATGTCCTCGACAGTCTCTAGCCGCTTTAGATAATCCATTACCTTCCTCTATCCGATTCTGCCTTTCAATGACTCCCAAAATCGAGCCGATTTTCTCTTCTCTCGGAGAGATCGAAATCCAATCCTGTTGAACACAAGAGCTGCGGACAACAAACAATAGCGAATATCAAGCTAAACTAAAGGAAGTATCACTTGCCCCGAAATCCCTCTGGATCCCTGTTAAAAGCAGCAATCCAGTCATAGTTCGGGTGATAGTCGCCATTCCGAACCTTCTCCATGTCTTCCACGAGATAGTGCTGATTCTTGCTGTAGTGATAGGCGGCTTGGTTCCAAGAGTAGTTTGGATACGGCTTGTCACAAATAGTCCTCAAGGACAGCCACCGCCTCCACACCTCCTCCTGTTTGTGGTCCTCAACGTAATTCGTGTCACGCATCAGCTCGTCCAACAGAACCTTTGCCTTCTTGTCACACTCTGTGAGTTACGCACACTTCATCATAAAGACCCTCACAAATGCAATTCGTGGCCTTCTCTACGGGAATGAAGCTTGCCTCGCTGACGTCCATATCGAGTACCACAACAGCACGCAGACCAATCCAGGATCCATACACGGGGTGGTAAGACAAGTGACTCAGTGGACTGTTCAAGCATAGTCCAGAAATCTGACTGTTAGACATAACGCAGTGAATCACCTCGGATATCCGTTGGAAGGGAAGGATGCGTCCACGCGTCATTTCAAACGTGAAGTGAATATCCTTGTCCACATGAATGCATTCGAATGCATTTGTTATGCAATTTTGTGTATAGCTATGAATGAAGACGAATAGGAACTCCAAACGAATCGAGGGGATTTGGGTTGCTGTCACACTGATAATCAATGTCCACAAGGTACTTGATAAAGGGGTACCACAAATGCCTTGTATTTCCTTCATGTGAGCAAGGGGAACAGAAAAGAACCGATTAGGAGAGCAAGCGTGTTCTCTTGGCTGTAGCATGGCAAGTGATATCGTTTCTGAACGAGTGCATTGTACGATTGAACTATGCGTGACGTATTCCACAAACAACAAGCCGCTGAAAGGAATAGCGAGATCAAATCCCCTGACGTATAACTCATGCAAGCAGTCTTTCAATACAGTGGAATAGCTCATAGAACAGGAGGGGATACAAACAAATGGGGAGGAGAAAGATCGTACCTCTTGTACGGAGTGACTGCTGAATTCTCACGAACGGAATTACGTATTCTCAAGTGGGATCACTCATCAGCATCGGGAACAAACACTCCTTTTATGATGATCAGATATAGAATAAAGCGAATAGCAAATACAACCCGGTCTCTTCCTCAAAGCGCTTCTTAATCTCACACGCCTCTTGCTCCAAATCCTGGCATTTGTTCAGCTATGGGTCACATAATACGGAAACGTAAACCATTGTTGCCAAACGCAACGCATGTCGCGCTCCTTCTTCGGCCATTGCCGGTTTATCCTGTGTGTGCATATTCAATATGAGAAGCGGTTTCATGCCATGGCAGCCACGGAACTGCAAATCTACACAGTGAGAACTTGAAATGGCACGCACCTTCAATGACGGCGTCGAACACACGGTCATCAAAGCATATACATATATCGATCTTGCTCAAATCCTTCTCCTCCTGAAATCGCTGAGGCGCTTTCTTTACTCCGATATTTCTTTGCATCATACCAATCATTCCGTTCTTTGTATAACTAGCGAGTGAGACGCAACAACCAACCCCACTAATCACGACCCATTTCGTTCAAGTCATCCAGCATCTTCTGGTATTCCGTACCGAAGCTGTATCTATTCCATCAGTAGAACGGTGAAAAGGCTACGAAACTGCCCTTCCAGGAACCAAACCAGGCATTTTGACTGCGTTTCCTGTACCATATGATACCACACGGAAGCTGTTCTTCTAGCAGTGAAAACGGAAGACAAAGACCCACTTTCAGCAGGTCATGAGCAGCCATACTACGATTCACGTTCGAAGAGCATATCATTGCGAATACATATCCGTCACTCTTCATTTTCCCTTCCTTTGGCGATTCCGCCAATCAACACAAATCCCCTATGGTTATGGACTTCCAAAGAAATCGCCTATTTTCCCCAATTCAAACCGTCGCATCCAGGAATCTGTTCTCTTCATACATGAAACGAAAGCGTATTACATCTTCTGCGCAGCAGAATCAGAACAAAGAAACCGTATTTCACTCTCTCGTGCTTCATTTCGATAGGAACAGTGTCAATTCTGCAACCGGTTATTCAACAGTGCCCCTGCACTTCGGTATCACACGGTACTGCTATTTGATTTCCACTATCCGTAGTCCGTTTGCGTGTTCAATCCCACATCCTCTCGATTCTCTCTCACATGTTGCTTCTGTAATCAGTGCGTTGTATCCTACAGATTCTCACAACTAGAACGCTCCCGTCTAGTGAGGAGATGGTGACTCACCTTCAAAGCAATCATATCAATGAAACTCCTCCCCGATATAACAAGGGCACGTATTCAAAACCAAAGCCTGCCAAGAAGCAGTATCACAAGGCAGAACGACTCTCGCTTCAGTCTCTCACGCAATTGCCGCTTTCGCTTCTGTCTCCTTCTGTGTACCATAAAGTATCCTCACCGCTCCACCATCCATCTCCTCTCCAACTCTCCATTCGACAGACAACGTCCTCCCTCCCTCCCTATCAGTCCATTCAACTCAACAAATCATGCGTCATCATTCATTGCGGTGGAATCGTGATGAGCTGCGCTTCGATGATGAATGACTCCGATGCCGTCGTGGTGGTGAGTTGTGGTCAAAACGATGACGGAATCGCAATGAATCGTCGCGGTGTGAAGGACACTCCAAAGGACGGCTTCATCAGTTGTTACTCTCTCCTGAGCTTTCAACCCCTTCTGCACTTCACCCACCACCATCGCTACGCCGTTCAAATGAAGTGGTTGCATCACTCCTCCTCCGTCTCCTCCTTCGGCGTGCTCTGCTGCGTGTTCGTGGACGGCGTGATCGAGTGCTTCAAGGTGGCTTCATTCCCGTTTCATCACTCACAGATTCCTCGCATCCACCCGCTCCACGCCTCCTTCGTCTCCTTGGAGCCTTCAGTACATATCGAGCTCTCCGTGCGCGCCACGTCCCTCACGCAGCACGACTTCTTCGACGACATCGTGGTGGTGGGCTACGAGGACGGCAGCTTGCGAACCATCCGGCTGGAGGAGTCGTCGTGGAGCGTGTTGAGTGTGATGCGGAGCGACGCCGCGTGGTATCGGTGCTGCCCGATTCGCAGTCTCTGCTGCAGCAGCTATCACGAGAACGAGGTTGTGGCTGTGGACGAGGTGAGCGAGGTGTGTCGCGTTGACTGTAGAAGGGCACGTGCACCGTGTGGAACGTGCACAACGCCACGAACCCGGTGCGGTCGAGCGACAGCGTGGAGGAGTGCGAGGGCGTGGTGGAGGACGAGACGGGGGAGCAATAGTATGGGCTGGGATGATGCGTGACGAGAAGTGATTTGATCGCTGCCGGCGGACAGCACATTCGCACACTCCATGTGAACGAAAACGGTATGACAACCAACCACTCCATGTGTGTTGAGGTGGTGATGGTGATGGGTAGATACGAGGCGGAGGAACGCGTTACCAGCATGTGTTACGACAAGGGGTGTCACGTGATGGCGATCACGACGGCTGGAGGGGGCGTGCGATATCTGAACGTGAACGAATGGAAGCAAACCAACCACGGGAGGAAGTGGAGCGTGAAGAACGGAAGTGTGCGGGTGAAGGTTGCCGCGGAAGAGGAGGTGGACACGATTGACGATGACAGCGCGATTGACTTGGGAGGGGTGATCGAGGTGTGCAACGAGACGAGGAATGCGAACACAAAGGATTATCGGAATAGTTGGTAGGAGTGGGAGCTGTGATTGAGAGCTAGGTGTTGCTGCTGTGTGTGTAGTAACGAGGCTGGGGATTCTATTCTCTGCTATGGCGGCGTGAGTAACCTTCTCGTTATAGAGAGGATAAAGTCAGTTGTTTGTTGCAATCCCGATGAGTGACTGGAGAGCCATTCGAAATAGACAGCACGTGACCAGTAAGCCCGAGGAGGAGAACCGATTTGCATTTGAAGACGATTCGGTGGATGATGACGAGGAGGAGGTTGAGACTGTGAAACAGGAAGTCAAGAGTGCGGAAACGACCGAGACAAAGGACGTGGCTCTCTCTGCAGAGCGGAAGGAAGAATTGGTGGTTCTTCTTTGTCTTTGTTATGCTTAGGAGAAGAAAGCGAAACGGAACGCTGGGATAAAGCGATCCCTTCGATTTGGTGCGAGTGCGGGCTGTATGTTGGGAGGCATGCTCGGTGTTTACGACAGCACGCGCAGCGAAGGAGGTGCCAAGGTGACGGCCACGACGATTATGAAGAGAATGCCGAAGAGCCTTGGCTACGGTCTGTTGAGTATGGGAGGGTTTGGATGCGTGCTTTGCTTCAGTTGTAGTTTCTTTACGATTTACCAGCTGACGAAGACGTGTCTCATGTATTACCGTGATAGCTTCGATTTCTACAACAACTTCACGGGCTTGGCAGTGGGAGCGTTGCCGTTCATGAAGATGCCATTTATGAGACGCTACTTCTTTTACCCCATCCTTTTAGTCGGTTTTGATATGTTTGGTGATTATCGCCAAGTCCATGGACAAACCAAGAC
This sequence comes from Blastocystis sp. subtype 2, assembly GCA_027406325.1. Taxonomy (NCBI): domain Eukaryota; class Bigyra; order Opalinata; family Blastocystidae; genus Blastocystis; species Blastocystis sp. subtype 2. Next base: position 9,068 of record JANPWJ010000563.1, read on the forward strand.
TGCCTTTTATCCCTGTTTTCTCGTCACACGTGAAATGGGTGATGTGTTGTTTTCTTGCGAATTCATTGTATGATTATTCTCATTTTCAATGAATCACACACAAATTGATTGAAGAAACAGGAAAACCCACTATCCTTGCATTAATGATGAGAAGGAACTTCTGCGTCACCGTTTCGATGAGACTATCGTCGCCGAACGCCTTTCTCTCCTCCTTGAGATTGAGAATGACCTGGAACAACGAATTGAGAGTCAACAGGTTGTCAAGCGATATTGAAGCCAGTTTGGAGTCCGAAGAATGCACGGTTACCATGATAAGCTTGATTAGCAGGGTAACTCTATTCGTAAGCAAAATGCGCAAGGTCATGCATTCTCCACCGTGTAGATTCCTTTACAGTATATATCTTCTCAAACAGTTCTGTCATTACCGCATTCACGTCTTCCTCGCTTCCACTCTCTGCAGAATCCTTCTATTCGTTACGCACCGCATGCACAACAACCAGAAGGAAATCGATGGTCAGAACAAGCAGGCGGTAATGGCGATAATTCGTCACGATGTCTGCCACATCCTCGAATATGTGCATCACCTGCCTCGCCTGATTCATCGTCGCGCTCACATCTCCCAGAATGCACGAAACGCAGTAATCGAGGGTATTACTGGAATACACCGAAAACTGGCATCGTTGGATCAGATCGCGCTCCCACTGCGCCGCGTTCACCAGCAGCCATCGGTGCAGTCGGTTGTTCACATACGCCGTCAACACGTCCTGCACGACGGAATACTGGAGTGTGATGGAGCTACAATTCACTCGCTCCCAACACAGCGAACGGAATGTATGTGGCGTTGTGGAGAAGCGAAAGAACATCGTAGTCGCACCGCGGCTCTCGTGACTGGAAGACGAAGCGCACCAATTCGTCCAGACTTTCGGAATTCCCGATTTCCTTCTGAATCTGAGCATGATCGAGAAGCCACGAAAACAACGATAAGAGTGGTTTGGAGGGGGATCGACACGTCCACAGCGTTGGT
>JANPWJ010000566.1:0-20804 GCA_027406325.1 Blastocystis sp. subtype 2
GCTGCAATACTTGCCTTCCGAGAGAACGACTGCCAACAATGTCTACGAAGTGAGGGGGCGGGCAACAGCGTCTACAAGTCCAACTAGTAGTTTAGAATTCATTGGCCTAAAAATCGGTTTCACTGTATAGCAATTCTAAACGCGCTTTCTTCCTTCATGAAATCGGGGCTATTTCTGGAACGACTTCGATGATGGGCATGTCGGTTTTCGTGGTGCCAAGGGATGCAAGATTACTTCAGATGTCGGTTACCAACACTACAGGGTGATGACTGGTGATCAGGTCATGTCGCTGAGAGTCACCAAATGACTGGATTTCGTAGCATGTCCATGGTATTCTCTATCCATTTCATTGCTCGAATTGGAGAGTGGCATGAGCGACAGAAAACGTGCCGATTTTGCGCCACCCTTCTCGCCTAAGTTTCTATTTGCCAACAATGACTGGTTCGGAAAGTGTTCTGTGTGATCATTCTATAGACTACGCGGAAGAGCAGAGTATGGAAATAGAGGCTATGCAAGCCGTCTTTATGGATGACTTTGAATGTGAAGCGCGCACTTCCCTTTCTGATGTGTAGTGATCTCAAACGATCCCGGTACATACAAAATCAAAATAGTTCCTGTTCTGGGAGGCGAGAATTTCGGTTGTTTGTGGAATCCCCACCTAATGGCGTAGTCGGCGTTTCCATGGTTGTCAAGTACACGCCCAAGTACCCCGATGAAATCCCGAACATTTGTTTCGTCGATGCCGTCAACATCTCCGATGACGATATCATTAATCTCACTCAAATGATTTATGTATTGCGCCACATGCAAAGATGAGCAATAGGATAAGATTCCTGAGTTCCTTGGAATGGCTATGGTGTACAACATCACCGAGGTGGTGAAGGACTGGCTGATCGACAGAAACGTGCCAAAGCAGGAGGTTTGATTCAAGGAGGGTTGTAATGCGCAGGAGGGCTCCATGTACGATGAAATGATAAAGAGACAGCAGAGAGCAAAGGAGCTTGCTGATGCGGCTGCTCAGAAGGTCGATTTGAAGAGGGGCGGTGATTGTTAGGAAGCGGAAGCAATTGCTGAGAAACACAACATCGAGCATCCGAAGAACTGGGGTAGTGCTGGCATTGTGGCGTAAAGTGAAGGTACTCCTGTGACCCCGGAGTCGTTCGCCATCTGGAAGGCGAAGTTTGATTCGGAGATGGAGAAGAAGGAGGTGACAGCTAGTGATAAGCTCACCGGAAAGGAGCTGTTCGAGAAGAACGGAAGGACAATTCTTGAGAATGAAGATGAGAGTTGGACTGGCGTCTTAGTGTCATGAATAGTTCTCGATAAAGCGGATCACGAGACTGGAGAGGATGGTTACCGTTTAGCGGATGTGTGACCCGTAGACGATCATGTGTTGGTGAAGGAGGACGAGGAGGAAGAGGAAGAAGAGGAAGAAGAGGAAGTCGCTCAAGAATAGCGCTCTTTGTTTAACAAAAACAGCTTAGGAGTGTTTTCGTACCGATTCCATCGCCTCAGTGAAACTGATGCGGCTGTTGCATGGACACTGCTTGGCCAGCTCCTAGAAGTGATGGAGAGCGAAAGGAACTACATTACACAGTGCATCGACACACCCATCCTTATTCCACACGTCATCATCACAGCTCTCCAAAATCTGTCTCACGATGTCCTGCATGTTCTCATTTCCCAGCGTGGCGGCTTGGAACAGCTGCATCGCTCTCTCACCCTGTGGCTGCAGAAAGGGGTGTTGCAACAGGCCTCCTGGACCACTGATAGGCGGTCGTTTTGAAGGATTGCGCTGAAGGCAGGATTTCATCACATCCATAAGCCACGGATTCCTAATTGTCATGGATAAAGTGCCTGTCTCACTCTATCTTTGGAAAGTTGATCGGGTGCGTATCGTTCGTAATCTCCGCAATCTTCTTCCCGATCGAGAGTTGCTGGAACGGAGACTGCCCATACACCATCTGGTACAGGATACACCCCAAGGACCACACGTCGCAGGAAGGCCGGATCTACACATCAGAATCGGAATCATCACGAACTCGGATGCCCTTTCCTCCCTTTCCGTCTCCTACGTCCATCAGCGCTTCCGGCGAAATGTAATTCAGAGTTCCAACTTGCGAGTCGCGGAGAACACTCGTGTCATCAGCCGGAACAGCACGCGCGATGCCGAAATCGATCAGCTTCAACGAGCCTCGAACAAAGAGAAAGTTGGCAGGCTTCAAGTCGCTGTGAATGATCTGCGCCTGGTGAATTGTGTTCACGGAGTTGAGCATCTGCTCCCACAAGAGACGGATGAGGTTCATATCGATCGATTTATTGCCGTGTTGGTGTTTTGACAGAAAGGAGCGCAAATCCGTTTCGCCGTACTCCATTAGCTATTCCTTACTCCCGAATGAATCCTCTGACGATATTCAGCGTCTTTTCTTGAATGTTGATCTCGTAATCAATGAGAGTGATGATGCCCGGTTTTCCCTGAAGATGGCGCAGCAGCTTCACTTCGTTGATGTAATCTTGAAGCTGACTCTCGTGCAGCCCTTTGAGGTTCACGCATTTCAGCGCAAGGACGTCGTTGCTCTCATTCAGCACCTTGAACACTTCGCAACTTCCTCCCTTCCCCACCTTATTTATAATGACATAGGGCTTTTGATTTATCTATCCCTCAGTTCAAACAGAGAAACAAGACATAGACCGTCTCAAAACGCTTCGGATTCTCCTCAGCAGATTTCCGTCGCTCACTCGATGTCCGAGGCGCATTTGGTATCAACGGATCTTCCCTCCCACTCAATCGAGGTGGAACTAGACATCATAGGAGATAAATGACAAGTACCACTCGACGGCAATGGAGTCGATAAGTAACGATGGCGGTTCTCGTCGCCACTAACCGATTCGGGAGAGAGACGCTTTCGGGACAAGCGCTGAAACGGAACGTCGTTATTTTCATTCTTCGGTGTCTCTGTAGAACCGTACCCCGTGGGAAGCGACGTTGGCTTTCCCTCCTCTGTTTGCCTGGATAACAACCTCCGCTCTGATTCCACGTCGCTTTTCACCACCCTTCTCGGCAATTCTACAGGATTACCCACATCCACCTCCCGCTACGAGTACTCATTCTCGTATATGCATGGCTTGGTCTAGACGGTGTTTTGAGCTTGTCTATTCCATCCATGCCAAAGGGAACGCCCAACAAACAATAGAGTAAATGAACGTGCACACTACTGAATAGCCTTCAGAATTCGGGCGTGATGCTCTGCCTCTTCTGCCTTTGCGATGAGCGACTTCAGCTGTTTCTGCTTTTCCACTGCCTTGTTCAGATTGGTCTGAATGGCTTCCAAATCGTCAATGTACTTCTCAATGCAGTCGTCCATCACAGGGCGTTCCTTCTTCGTTTGTTCTTGTTGCTTCTCTTCAATCTCCTCACACACGCGAATCGCATCTTCCTTCGTCTTCATCGCCCGACTCAGCTCACTCTCCGATTTCAGAATCGCTTCGCTCAGTCTATCCATGATGCGTGAAACGCGCCCTCACTCTTCTTCCGGCAACGATGCCAATCTCATTTGCTGCACCAATCTCTACAATGAAACTCCCGCACCACTCCCACCTCCATAACACGAAGCATTCTCTTCTCCAACCCGTCCTGTCTCTCTTGCGTCTCTGTCATTCTACACCTCACTCGTCACACCCACTCACACATCGTCGTCAGCTCGTCGTTCAGGGACTGAATCGTGTGCACGCGCTTCTCCAGCTTCTCTGCCTCTCTCTCTGCCTTCTCCACCCCCGCGCACACCTGCTTCGAGCACTCGCCAATCCCCGTGTCCACCTTCACCAACGCCTCGATATAGGGCAGCTAGCCGATCATCACTCCCTTCTCTCACGCACCTGATACTGCTTCAGCGCCTCGCTCACCACGCACTCGTCCACGCGGTCGTCGTCGTACTCCAGCTGGTTCAGCTGCTCGATGATCTCCTTGAAGACGTTCACTGCGCGGTACTTGTTCAGCTCCTCCACCAACTCCACCAGCTCGCTCTACGCCTCACGCGTCTCGCCCACATCTACAGACGCCGACTTGTACTTAGTGGGGGTATCCGAGAAGTCGACGGAGATGGGACTGTGGAGAGACAGCGGCAGCGTGGTGAGCGCGTCCTCTCTGCTGAGGAGGAGACAGTGCCCGTGGTACGCGTTCTGCATGCACTAGTCATCAATCGCGCCACTCACTCCCAACGCAGAAGCCATCCACACCCGCCGTGTCCGCTGTGACCCGTCGCACGCGCGGCGCCTCCACCTGCATGGTGCTCAAGAACTCCTCCAGCCACGCGAAGTAGCAGTGCATCCTACGTGTGAAGAGAAGGGTTAAAACATACAGTCCGTCTGCCGTGTCCAGAATGAAGGAGAAGGGGAAGATGTCCTGAACCACCTGCTCGAAGGCGAAGCGCGAGCAGTCCAGCGTCGCGACGAGAAGGAGTGTCTGTGTATGAGAACACGATGGAGTGGAAACGTTGGGATTGAGGGGCTCGGGAATGGTGCGAACGAAGACCTCGCACGTGGAGCGATCGAGGAATCGGAGCAGGCACACGACGTCGTCGCGGAGCGGTTGGCTAGAGTCAGAGAAGGAGAGAGCGTCCTACACGAACTGGTGGCACGTGGCGAAGTGGGCGTTGGTGTGGGGCTTGTGGACGATTGTGAGAGGAATGGACTTGGTTCTCGTGACGTCGTTGTTGTAGAAGAGACGCGGCTGGGCGCTCTCGGAAGCGTTCGTCACGGACCACCGAGTCAGCCAGTCATGCAGCTGAGGGTTCGCTTCCTCCCACGCGAGACGGAACGCTTCGGGAGAGAGGGAGTATCCAGAGAGAGGAAGAGGACAAGCGAGAGCGACATGGCCCGTGGAGTAGGAGATGTATACGGAAAATGCATCACTGCCGTAGGTAGTGCCAAACGAAAAGGCAATGGGAGACGCGGAAGGCTCGTCAATGAGGACGGAGAAGGAGTACAGGGGAGATTGCTGAAGACATGGGCTGTACACGGAGATGGATCCGTCACTGAGCAGAGCCAGAAACACGTCAGGAACGCGAGGATGCCACTTCACCATCACGATTCGCGCGTCCTCGTTGACGAGATGCAACTTCCTATTCGTGAAAAACAGATCTAATCACTTGCTCGACCCGTAGCTCCTCTCCCTCAAAAGCAAAGGGAATACCGTACACCTTCTGCGGCAACTGTGCATATCGGATCGACATTTCGTTGCAGAACAGAATGGAGTTCGATTTGGAGTCACACAAGACTTGCTGGCAGTCCACAACCGGTTCCGACAGACTAACACTTCTGACGCGTACCTCCTTGCCCACCAAAAAGGAATACGTTAGCGTACTCGGAGTGTGGAGAGCAAAGCAATCGGCATTGTCGAATACACCCAAAGTGTTGCGTTTCATTTTCACCCGTCAAATAGCAGCGAACAGAAGAGCAGAGCGCACTTGGGAGAAGTCTTTGAGAGTGAGAGCCAATCCAGTCCTCTCTCTCATAAAGCTAAGGTTTGGAGCCAAAGCAGATCCGAAGTAGTATAGTGGTTTAGTATTTCCGCCTGTCACGCGGACGACCGGGGTTCGATTCCCCGCTTCGGAGCTTCTTTTTCTCCCTGTCGCACTCCTCCTTTTCCTCTTTTCTCTGCGTCCCGTTGTTGAGCCACGAACACCCATACCAAAACGGAACCCTTCACGCCTCGCACACATTGACAACAAACATGCCATATACAACCCTAAATTACTTTCCCTTTTTGCTGTTCTCGCCCTTCTTTGGAGGACCCTTGCCCTGGAAACGCTTTCTGCGAGCCTTCTTCTCCCAATAGTCATCTGCGTCCGTTTTGTAGCTCGCAGCCACACGACCGTTCACGATGCGTCGGTTCTTCGCGCGTCTGTAGTAGAACAGCTCCTCCTCGTCCACCAGGAGACCGGCCTGCTTCTTGGCGAAAGGCTCGGACGCCATCTCAGAATAGCGCATCCACTGATAGGGAGTAAAACCATTCAGGATCAAATCATCGGTGGGGAACGACAGCGGTTTCCGGAGAATCTCTTGAATCGATCTCGGAATCGACACCTCCATCTGATGTGCTATGGGCTTCTTGTTGTATGCCTTCAAGCCCGTCCTAACCAGTGAATCTGTCGGGAGGTTGCCGAAAATCACTCGGCTCACCTCCTTCAACTGCTTGGGGACGATGACCTTTTGCATTTGTGGAGATAAATGGGTTCCCACCGCACCCTCGAATTGGTGGGATATCCCACGCGTCATGAATCGCTCTTCTTTGGAAAGGAGAGTGCGTCGCGGAAAGAGGTGGTACTGAGTCACATCCATTCCCAAGTCGGCTGTCGTTTTCACTTTCAACGCGCAACCTTAACCGAACAGTCAATTCGGGGATACGATTATCGACAACATGGAATGGAACCGCCAGGAACTGCAAATAACCGCGGTCTCGTGGACGAAACGACCCCAATGCCCCACCGTTTTTGTGGTATCATAGTAATGGGAACGTTAAGTTCAAGTGGCTGTTCTCGGTCAGAACCCTATAAAGAGGAAATGAGTGAGGTCGCTCTTTCTCTTGGAAACAAAGTTGAACGGATTCTGATTCAGCCTACTGACTCTGAATCGTGTTTTCACGAGAAGCTGTGCAAAACATTTGGATTTAGTATGGAAACGGACATCACGGGTATTAAGAATCAAACCACTGGTCGCATTTACTCTACCGCTGAAATCGTCAAGAATCCCCTCGTCCTTTCTGATTCGGTTGGAACTATTATTATTGGGGGTAACCATGTGTTTGATGCCATTTATGCGTAGTCCTTTCTCCGACGTCGCAGAAGGCGCGCTCTTCTGTTATTGTTTTTGTCGTTTTGAGCCAGTCACGTGTAGGAGGCTTTGTTTACGTACGTTTTCAACGAGTGCAGTCATGGTGGCGTTTTCAGATTCCGGGACTACTTCATTCTGCGCGTCCTCTACACGCGGAAATCGTCCTCACTCACCTCCGCGATCAATCTGCTGCTGGATAAGGATTTCGATGGTTTAGTGACGCACTTGCACGCCTTGGTGAACCAGGTGAAGGACTCCTTCCCCATCAAGATGGGCGTGCTCAGGCTGATCGCCATCAACATGCAGCTGAACAACGAGATCTCGCACTCCCATGTCGCCGTTCTTCTCTCACTGATCGAGAAGGAAGATGGGTTGATTTGCGCTGCATACGCCGATTTTGAAGTACGTCCGCTCCTTCCCCTTCATTCGTAGAAGGACGACAATCTCGCCGAACTGAAGAGAGCCCTGCTGCGAATCCTTCTGCTGTCCGTACGGCCCGACTGTCTGACTCCGGAGGAGCGGTCCTCGGCAAAGGAGCAGCAAAACCTGAATCGCGGATCATGGCGCATGATTCCCTCACTTGACATATCGGCTATCCTGGAAGAGCTGAACCGAGGAGAACTCTTCGTGTACTCGCTCTACGAGCTGGGAATCCTCACCGAAACCGAAACCACCGACCTTCTCCAAATCATCCAAGAAGAGCCAAAAACCCTCCACATTTTCGTCGGCTTTGCCTCGCCGTCGAACCTGCGCGTCGCCGACAGTTCCTTCTACAAGGAGTTCATCCGCCAACACCCCTGTTCCTCCACGCGCGCACACTCCCTCTACTCGGAAACCTATCCTGCTCAGGAGATCACCAGCGTGCTGCTCGCGCTGGAGAAGAAGGAGAGACTGACGCGCACGGAGTATGCGCTGCTGTATCGGCGCTGCATGAGCAACTCCATCGTGCTGGAGCACTGCTACGCGACGTACCTGAAGGAGAAGGACGAGGACGCATTCGTCGCGAACATCCACACGGCGATCACGTTCTACGACTTGCTGAAGGGCAACCACCAGATCGAGAACGAGGCGCACACGAAGCTGATCGAGTACCTGATGGACAATCACCTGCTGAGCGAGGAGGAGCTGCAGTGGCTGCTCCAGGAATACGCCAACGGCAACGAGGTGCTACTCAACAGCTTCGACGTGTGTTGCGAGACGCACGACGTCGACGGGTTCGTGGCCCTCTTCCGAAACCTGATGAACATGATCTGCGTGTACCAGCGCAACTCGGAGGTGCAGGAGTTCCTGACGGTGCTGATCAAGGAGATGGCGTCGAGCGGCGTGCTGAGCGAGGAGCAGACGAGCCGTCTGGACGGCTTGTTGCAGGAGCCCGACGAGTGTCTGTGCGGGCTGTACGAGGAGTACTGCCGCTCGGGCGACTTTGAGGGGCTGGTGAGCGCGTTGATGGTGATGGGCGACGGCGTGAGCGCGGAGGAGAACGGCGAGACGGTCGTGGAGGAGGAGATGAAGCTGCCGTCGAAGGAGGACGCGACGGCGGTGATCGAGTCGATGCGAGGCGCATTGTGTGACGAAGCGATTGAACGATTGCTAGCATTGCTGGGAGGAGGAGACGTGGATATTGTGTATGAGGTGAGAGAGAGAAGAGAGGCATGAGACGTAGATTGCCAAGTATCTGAAGTACCAGGATCGAGATGCGTTTCTTCAAGTTCTGCAGGGCATCATGGATTCAAAGACTCCAAACTAGAATGGATTGTCTTTCTCTTTTGTAAGATATGCCTTCTGTTTGTATCAAACACGCCATTGTCGGTACTTCAGCAAACTCTTCATGTCCTCCGGAACGATGCTCTTCTTCGTTTCCTTCGTCTCCACCTTCATCCTCGACACTCGCTTCCCGTAATTTGCCTCCTTCAGACGAGGGAAACAGTCGAAGTCGCGCGTCAACTCCTCCTCATACCACCTACACCTCACCCCAGCTCGCGTCCCTCACCCGTCAGGCACTCCGTCGTTCGTCGGAAGACTCACATCCACTCTCTTCAGCTGCCAGTGCGAGGGCAGCAACTGCTCGAACAGATACACCTCCGCGTACTCCTTCAGTCCACCCATAATCGCCACGCAGTCGTTGAACAGGTTGATCTCGTAGTTGTCCTCGTACTCGAACGCGTCCTCGATGAAGTGTCGGAACAGCTGCGTCTTCGCGACGCGCTTCACGAACGGACGGTCCGCCTCGTCCACCGCCCGCAGGAACGACTTCTTGTCCAGAATCTCCTCCAGCGACGCGCCGTTCGTCAGGTTGCTGTCTACGGGTTACGCGTTGCTGCGGCGATTACGGAAGTGTTGTCGGTAGTGGCCGATCAGACTGCAGAGCTCCATCATGAAGGCGATTCGCACCGACTCGATGAAGTCCATCTCCTTCATCCTTCTCTCGTCGTCGTTCGTCTCCTCCTCCTTCACCTTCACCTCCTTCTCCTCCTTCACTTCCTCCTTCTCCACGCTGGGTGACACACAGTGGTAGTATCGGTGCGCGTGCGTCTGCTCCTCCTCAAACGGAGACAACAGACCCGCGTCGTTCGAGGCAGAGAAGGAGAGCGTCAACCCGCCCTGCTGGCTCTGGAGGCTGCTCGACGGAGACATCTCTTCCAAAGAACCCGGCTCCTGACCCACGCTTATCGAACGACTCGGGTCGAACGGCTCCCTCAACCGCAGCGTGCGTCGCTGCACGGAGGGCGTGGAGGGCAGCGAGCGAATCGAACACATCGGTGCGACGCCAATCTGACAGCGCAGCAGCAGCGGGCGCTTCGCCTCCTCGATCATCGCCTTCACCTCCTTGCTGGTGCATCCCAGCACACTTCGTCCATTCACCGCCAACACACACGGCTCGCGCTTCAACAGCTTCACGCGGCGTCCTGGTCCCGCGCTGGTCGCTTCCTCGTCTGGAATGAGGGTCAGGTACACGCACTCGGACTCTGGCTCGCCCTCGCGCAGCACCGCCTGCTTCGTCTTCAGTCGGATGCCCAGCTTCCCCGGTCCGAACACGATCTCAAACACGACCAGCTGGCTCTGGTCCACCACGGGACTGTCGCAGTACAGGACGCGGGCTGAGGGTGATGGCGGGAAAAGACACTCACTCGCAGGTGGAGGGAAATGGCGACTCATGCGCTTCTCCAGACGCTTGGTGAAACTCCGGTTGAACTCCAGCAGCTCGACCTCTTTCGGAACGACGACCTTGTCGTAGTCCAGTTGGACGACGATCACTCCCTCCAAGTTCGACTGGCACTCCTCGGATTTGAATTGCTTCGCGGTCACTCCGAAGATGTACGGGAATTCTGCCTGTGGAATGAGGGTGGAGAGAGAAACAAAACGGAAATGGTTTCTGTGACAGTGAGAGGGAGAATTGGAATGAATGGGTGAAACCACCGGAACGGGTACAGCAGTCCAAGAATCGCTTGAGCACACAGCGTCAGAGAATCAGCCTGCTCGGACACGAGGAGGAGACGATGCTCTTGTAATGCCGCCGATACCACTCGCGCTATGTTCTTCGGCGACAGCGAGGTAAAGAGACAGTCAAAGCAGAGCTTGTCGACATACGGAAGACAGTAGGAGGGCGGAATGCGTAATGTGAATGCCTTTTGGAATATGGGTATCTATTGTTAACGGAGAAGCGTATGAAAACAGAGAGAATCAAACCAGGATCTAGGGAGGGACAGAAGTCGACGAAGTGACTGATGTGCCGTTCCACTACCATTGAGGCCAGATAATGAGCCTACGAGGGATCTCAATACCAGAAGTATCTGCAAGGATGTCACAGATAGAGCCTACGGTGGAGATCAATCTCATTCCAAACCCTTCCGTAGCAGCGCCTCAAAGGACTCCACTCTGGGAATGCTGAAGGAGTCGTCTGCAAGCGAATCCTCCGAGTCAAAAACGGAGTTGCGGTAGAGTTCTCGGAGGAACACATTGAAGGCCGAGAAGATGGGCTGGTGGGACAGCACGCATATCGCTCTAGGGACGTACAGGTTTCGTCCCTTTTCGTCTAAGCGGTACTCTCCGTCAATCTCTACTCCTCACCCACGACAACTGCGCCTACTCAGCTTTTCATAGTAAAACAGAGAAGTCCCATAGCTGCGCGAACGATCACTACACGTAAAGAGAGAAAAGAAGCAGGCGCTCTAAAGTGAAGCAGAAAGTGAAGAAGTAGGGGCGCCTCTTGTCTTTCTTCAAATACCGGATCTTCGCCGATCCAGGAATACAGCACTACGGATGATGCCACCCGAAATGGCATCGAACGTATTGTGAGTTCTCTGGAAACCTGTGCTTTTTGTGGTCCACGACGGGATATCTGTCCACTATCACAACGGGAGGATTCGAAAGACCGATGTTCTCCTCTAATCGTCGTAGCAACGCTGCACGGAATACCGGTTGGAGGGACCGTCACGGACATGAAGTAATCGGCGAGAATCGGCATGGTACAATGGAAAGTGAGTGTGTTACTAGAACGGGAGTTTCATTCTGCGTCTTTAGTGTTCTCTACGGAGAGAGTCGTTTCTTCCTTTTCACTGACCGCCTCACTTCCAATAGCTCGGAATACGGAGAGGAGCCCGCCGACACTCCGTCATTACTGCTCACCCTGAGTCCGTATCCTATCGGTTTTGAGTACTCAGGGTCTCCTGTCGAATCGCACGCGAAGCCATTTCTGGGATCCAGTTCTGAAGCAGGAGTTTCACTACACTCGGTCGTCTTTCTCAAGATTTCTTTGCGATATGAGTAAACCGGCATTTCAGCCTCTGTCCAATCTCGGAGGATCCAACTTCTGTTTCATGAACAGTATCATCCAAGTACAAGTCGTGATTCTTTGGTGACTTTGGTAGAATCTTTGGAACATCAAACCGTTCAAAGACACTCTTGTTAGTGCGTGCATTCCCCACAACAGCAGTATTTGTCTCGGGCTTGGGTGAGTTTTAGTTAATGGCCAGGGCAAGTGCACTTGCATTTACTGCGCTTTGAGAGTAACAACAGTCAAACTCCGTGACAAACAGGAATTCCTCATTCTCTACGATCAGCAAACCTCCCTCGTGACCCTGAGTGCCAACGACTTCCGTACATCTCTCGCCACATACTACAACACGAGAGCAAACGATATGGAGGATTCGTACGAGGTTTTCGTACTTGCGCTCTCCTTCCGATAACGACTAGCAAGACATTCTCGAGTACATCCACTCGCTGAGCGGCTTCTGCACGAACGACATGACAAGCACCGACAAGGCGCATTGCATTAGTCACAACGTTCGCCCCTCCCGCCCTCATCACACGTAGTTCTTCGGCTTCAGCCTGCGCGAGAAGAGCATCTGCAGCTACTGCGGCGAGGAGCAGGGTCCGATCGACACACGGTACTTCTACCAGGTGACCGTGGAGCAGATTCTCTCAGGCATGGAGTACTACAAGACGATGCAGATCCCGCAGAACGACTACCTGTCGACTCTGTTGCTGTTCTCGATGAAGACGGACTACCCGCGCTGTCTCCTCTCGGCGGGCTGCCCCGGCACCTTCTGCCGCTGCGACGTGCTCTGCAGCTACCCCAATGTGTTTACGATGAGCTTCGTGTACGCGACGGACCACATGGAGAAGGAGAAGCTGCGTCCTCTGTACTACGTACGGGCGGTGCGAGTGTGTGAGGCGTAGTCGCTCGTGATGCCGCTGAACGGGTCGGCGCTGACGCGTGAGACGGAGAAGAAGACGGAGCCCGTGATGTACCACCTCTCGGGCATGATTCTGTACTACGGGCAGCACTACGTGGCGATGTGTCTGTACGAGTACGAGGGCAAGTTCTACTGGATGGAGTGCAACGACACCAAGTTCCAGCACTTCACCGACAACGCGGGCATGATCGAGCACTGCGTGAAAGCCGCTTACCAGCCCGTTCTTCTCTTCTATGAGCGCGACTCCATTCAGATGCCCGCCGTCGCGCCGCAGTCACTTCCCGCCTTTCCCAACCCTGACATGCCAATTCCCGCGCCAATTCCCGCGCCAGCGGGTGTTCCTGGAGGTGTTCCTGGAGGCGAGAACGGTGTGTCGATGAACCTGTACGGAGGCGAGGGCAACGGCGAAGAGGTGAAGGAGCCCGTGGCGAAGTTCACGATGGCGGCAGACAACGCCGCGTATGTGATGCCCGCGCAGCAGTATCCGCCGCAGCCTTCTTACCCTCCTCAGTATCCGCCGCAGCCTTCGTATCCTCCTCAGTACCCGCCGCAACCGCAGCCCTCTTTCCCTCCTCAGTCCAAGGAGCCTCAATACCCTCCTCAACCCCAACAATACCCTCCTCAGCCTTCTTACCCACCCCAGCCTCAATACCCTCCCCAGCCGAAGGAGCCTCAGCCGTATCCTCCCAAACCTTCTTACCCTCCTCAGCCCTCACCTCAACCTTATCCTCCTCAGCCTCAACCTCAATACCCTCCTCAGCCCAGAAACCCTGAGTATCCTCCTCAGCCCTCGCCTCAGCCTTATCCTCCTCAACCCCAGCCTTATCCTCCACAGCCCTCTCAGCCTCAATACCCGCCTCAGCCGTCGCCGAAGCCTTCTGAGCCTTATCCTCCTCAGCCCTCGTATCCGCCTCAGCCCTCTCAACCCTACCCTCCTCAGCCCTCGTATCCGCCTCAGCCGAAGGAGCCTCAGTATCCGCCTCAGCCTTCTTACCCTCCTCAGCCCTCGCCGAAGCCATCTGAGCCCTCGTATCCGCCTCAGCCGAAGGAGCCTCAGTATCCGCCTCAGCCTCAGCCTTCTTACCCCCCTCAACCCTATCAGCCTTCTCAACCCTCGTATCCTCCACAGGCGAAGGAGCCTCAATACCCTCCGCAACCCTCGTATCCTCCTCAACCCTCACCACAGTACCCGCCACAGCCGAAGGAGCCGCAGTACCCTCCTAAACCCTCTTACCCTCCTCAGCCTCAATACCCGCCTCAACCAAAGGAGCCTCAGTACCCTCCCCAGCCATCATACCCCCCTCAATCCCAGCAGTACCCTCCTCAACCCAGAAACCCTCAATACCCGCCTCAGCCTTCTTATCCTCCTCAACCCCAGCAGTACCCGCCACAGCCCCAGCAGTACCCTCCCCAGCCCCAGCCTTATCAGCCTCAATATCCTCCTCAGCCTTCTTACCCTCCTCAGCCGCAATATCCTCCTCAGTCGAGCATTGGTAATATTCCTCCTCCATCTCCGAACAGTCAATACAGTGGCTACAAGAAACCATACCAAACCTATTGAGTTGTGTGTTTGTTTCAGAATTCATTTGTCAGTGTGAAGTGAGTCAAGACGTTTTCTCTGATTGATAGCAACAACAGCTACCGGATGAATTCCCTATCAAAGAGATCTCTGTCTCTGAAAGATGGTGCTTCACTGAGTTTTCTCTTTTTCATCGTCTTTGCATTCACACTATATCTGGTATGCGGGAAAACGTAATCTTTGCTTTGGTTCGTCACCACTCAGCATAATCGTGCTCTTCACATTATCCTGCTTCTTGGCAGCATTCTTTGACATGAGAGAGAATACGAAGAGGTAGGTGTCCTATCATTTTCTCAGATAAAGGGTGTTACAGTGTTTTGGGCTCTCCTTGGTTTGCACGACCTTCTTTGCTTTTTACCGGTTTCACAGCTACTATCCGTATTCCTAATGATGTCTACTTATGTGTAGTTTCAGTCTGGGCAACCTTCCCCTATTCTATTTCGTTTTCCTCCTCGTGGCATGCTGCTGTTTCCCATGTTTTGTCTCCTCATGCACAGATTCCTGGCTCTTCTTCCAATTCCCTCAAGTGGTCCCTTCGCAGACGCTTATCGTTTCCGTTTCGTCACTACCTTATGGATAGACGCTCCAACGCATTCAAAACGTGCTGTATCCGCTGACCATGTCCATCCTCATCACCACGGTCGTGCTCCTCTTCCACTCTTCACCCTACGTTCCCTTCGTCTTCCAATTCCTGCTGATATCGTTCCTCCTCCTCTTCGCCTCTCCCTCCAAAGAGAACAGCGTCCAATCCTCTCAGTTCGAAATCTGGGCTTTTTTCTTCATCGCGACGCTTCTCCCTTTTATTCTCTACTCCGCCTCCTCCTTCTCCGTCTTCGCCTCCAATCCCCTCCTCTACCTTCTTTACTGCATCGCTCTCTTCTTCACACCAGGTTCGATATTCCTCGGGCTTCTCTCCATTCGCTTTTACCCCTGGATGAGTACCACCCCCACCCCACTTGAACTCTAGCCTTCTCCCTCGACCGCCTGCACGTGCTCAAAGCGATCTTCCTCGTCCTTCTCTGCCTCTCTCTTCTTCTCATCCAACTCGTGTCGGTTCACACGTCCTTCGCCAATCACCTCCTCCTCTTCCTCGCCTCCGTTCTCTGCCTCTTCCCCGTTCTCTCCTCTTCCCTCCACTTCACAGGGTACTCTTCTCGTCGTTCCCTCCACCTCTAGAAGAAGAACGCGTCGCTGGAGCGTCGGGTCGATTCTCTGTGCGTCTCTCCTTCTCTGCTCCTTCTTCCACTGCTCCTTCGTCCAAACACTCCTTGTCACGGCGCTCGGCGTCTTCTTCGTCTTCTTTTTCTACTCGCGCTCCTTCGCCGTAATCGTGGATTCACCCTTTCATTCTAGTCTTACATGGCGTTCGCTGCGTGCCTTCTCACTCTTCTCTTCCTCTTCCTCCGCTCCTTGTTCACCTCCCTCACGTCCGCGTTCTCTCTTCACTCAACACCTAGCCACCTCCTCGCTCCAACACTCACCACACAGCTCTTCCCTCTTCTCTTCCTCTTCCTCCTCTTCGCTGTCCTGTGTCCGGGCTGTCTCCTGCTCTCACACAACACATCACTCTTCAACCTCTGCTACCTCCTCACACACGCTCTCCTCTCCCTCCTCGAGTACTTCTTCATCAACATCCATGTGGATCTCACCAACTGTTTTTCTCTCTCCTCTCTCTGACTCCCAGCCTCCATCGAAGTCTATTCCTTCTCCTTCCTTCTCGCCACTTCCCTCCTTTCCCTCCTCCTCTCCTTCAGGTTTCTCTCCCTCCTTCGCTTCATCGTAGACTCCACGCCAACGGCACGCTGCACGCGATCACCACACACCTCTCCCTCGCTCTCTCACTCACCAAAATCTCCCTTGTTTTGAGCAATTCCATGAAATCCATATCCTTCTTCTTCGCGTTGATCTTCGTGCTGATCACCCCCTTTTTGTGGAATACCACAATTCACCACTTCTTCGTCTCCTCCTTCATCATCTTCATCATCGACGTTTTGTCGTTTCCAGATATCGTGGACTATTTCGCCTCCTACACCACGACACAATTCTCCTGCATTTTTGCAATCAGTTTCGTTTGTCTCACTGCGTCATCTTTAGTTCTTTCCCTTCTCTCCTTCCTCCTCCTCCTCTCCTTCTACTCCTCCACACTCTCCTCGCAGCACGTCACCTTCCTCCGTCGCGTCATGCTTCTCCTCCTCCTTGTCATTGTTCTCCTTCTCTCCTTCCAGCCTGACTTCACGCCTCTCTATGAGAGCGGGTTGAACTCCTTCTCCGAACAATTGTACTCTCCCTCCATTCTGTTCACTGTAGCACGATTCACCCTCTCTTCTACCTCTCCTTCTCCATTCTGCTCACTGCAGCGCGATTCCTGCGAATCATCCAACCCTCCTTCTTTGCCTCCGTTTTCACTGTTGTTGGCATTGGCGAAGGAATTGCGCTGTTCGTTTCGCAGAGCTTCTTCCCTGCGGTGACGGTGATTCGATTTGTGATTCACCTAAACATCATCGTGTTTTTGCTGCTTCTTCTTCAAGTGGATTCTTCGCTCAATTCCAACAACAAGAATCTGCTTGTCCACGCCACCTCCTTCCTGTAAATGATGCGTGTCCGAGCTCATGGGTAGTGCAACCTTGTGGGTGTTCTTGTCCTTCCTCCTGCTGTTCATCTGCTACTCCACGTTCAAGAGCTACCCGCAGAAGAATGGAATCAGTATAGTGATTTGATAGGTTGATGATCATAGACTACTTGACGCACACGCTTCGTCACTCGTTATTCCTGATCGTGAGCATGGAACTGATCTACTCCTTCACCTACCACATGAAGTACAAGATGATTATGAGGAATTCGAGAGAGAATTCAGCGGAATCAACCGCATCGCTGTTGGCGGATCCGTCGTCGAAGAAGACTGCGATCGCTCCGTTGTGGATAAACAACGCGTTTGTGCTTCTTGCATTCGCGATGTCTCTCGCGGGCTGTGTTGCATCTCCCACTCTTCGTGGCAACCTGCTTCTTCTTCCGTTCATTCTCTTGTTGGTGGACAGCGAACTCGATACGAACGAATGGATGGAGCTGGTTGTGAACAAGTGCCGATTGCTGATTCCTCCGTTCGTTTTGGTTAGCGTAATCAAGCTTGTGTTCGAGGTCGCGGAAATGAAGGCGCCGATCAACAAGCAGAACATGGATTGGCTGTATTACCTGCTGACCGATTTGCGAGTGCGGCGAGTGCGGGAATTCTTGCTTTTTGGCGCCGTGACTCCGTCCTATTACTCCGCGTTCTGTTTGAGTAGTGGCTTCTACTACATGAGCGATACGTTCGTTGCCATTTTCGGCTTGCTGTGCATTGTTGGACTCTTTTCAGAGACGAGAATGGGACGATTGTACGCGATTCTGGGACTGGTGTCGTCCGTGATTCAGTATGTTTATGTAAGAATACAGGAAAGAGAGAGTCTGAAGTATATTTAGTTCTGTCGTGTTTGGCGCAAACAGCTCGAGTAGCTCACAATACAAACCAATAATGATTACAACGCCGTTTCCTCGATATAGAAGTGAAACGCGGAAGCCTTCAGACGAGGAACGACTACAAGTCAGAGGCCATCAGTCAACACCACGAGCAATATTCATCGTATTCAGGTTCAGCAAACAGCTGTCTTCAAGAATGATAGAGTGCAACGACGATAAAGCTAATGTGAATGAGAAGAGTCGATGCCTACACTTCATAGTAAGGGTATTATCAGAAAGAGCACTAGAGAAGCACAGAGAGTTGCAGCCACAAACAATAGTCTCCAGATTTCCACAGTCTACGCGTCAGCCGGGGAATCACGAGCGACTGGCAATACAGACAGTGTGACAGGAACAGAACACACCTCGACTCAGGACAATCGCGCAAAGGGTATCCAGCTCTACATTTGATTGACTGACACCGGCCCTACGGGATAGCGTGACACATTGAACTTCATGGAACGCGCAGGGTCTGAGCACCACGTTCGTAAGGGATCGACAAGCTTACGGTAAGGAGCCAGAGAAATGCATTACATTGAATGGTACATACGGAATAGTGCGGGAACGCACTGTCTTGAACATGAACGGAATGAAGAAGGGGACAATGGTCAATAATGAAGCTGATGGGCTCAGCGTTCTTCTTTCGCTTATCCTCTTTGTAAGTGAAGGAGGACTTGCCGATCTGAATCAAAGACAGGAACTCATGACCCCGAACGCGGAAACCGGAACATGATCGGAAGGAACCATTTCCTATACGGAGTTCGGATAGAAATGGAAGGATTGAGAAGTCTATTATGCCCCTGAATGAATTCATGCAGGAGTCGCCGATCGCAACACTCGTGACGCGATTTGCCAGTTTACTCAGCGCGCTACCACCGATTGATACAGATAAACAAATCCATTCGAGTGGTTTATCGTTAATGAATGATCCTTGATACAGGAGATCCCCCTCTTCGTTATAGAGCGAGCCATATCCACAGCGCATGTTGTTGCATATAGTACCCTCGTACTCGACAGTCGAGGAGAGCACGTGATAGAATCGGCCGTAGCCGAGGTACATATTCCCAATACAGAATCCCTCGTAGCAGAGCTTGCCGTCGGCGTCGTAAAACAGACCCCATCCGTAGCGCTCCTTTTGGGAAGTGATACTGCCTTCCCAACGGATATTGTGATCGTATAGGAAGAGCGACGACTGTTTTGTAGGGAGTAGCCGGGAGTGCTTAATGAAACCGTGTCGTACATCATAATGACCGCGTAAACTCTTCGACCGGACGTCGAAAACGATCACATCCCCGTCGACAACGCCATTTTTCCAGGTGACGTAGTAAACCACATTCTCATTCTCCACATACAGACCATTGCCTGAGAGCTCCAGATCATCGTTGAGGGCGTAGTAGCACCGGCTCAAGGGAAAGGATACGTAATCGCCTTGAGCAAACATACCTGATCGCAACTTGTCACTGTCAACCGTTGCTGACTCCACTCCTCGCTGCTCCTTCATACGAGATATCGCAGCAACAACGAACAGACACGCTGCTCAAAGAAAGTGTGCAACAAACAGCCCCGCTTACTTCCAAATGCGGATCTTTCCGTCCGTGCAGCTCGTGAGAATCATCTCTTCCTTGCTCTCTCCGCTGATCACCATGTCCGTAATCTCCTCGGGATGGTAGGGTCTCACCTCGTTCGTGTGGGGAATCGACGCAGCAGGCATCTTCTCGCGTCTGCACTCGTACATGTTGCCGTTCTGGTAGTAGACATCATGCAGATCGCTCTGACCCATCTCGCACACAGTGCGACTGCGCTGGTTGTTGTCGAAGCTCCAGTAGCGCACACACCGATCCCCGCCAGCAGTCAGGATGTACGCCGCCGAATCTACCCATCATCAATCGTCCCTCTCCCGACATTGCGGATACGCGCGCAGCGTTGGCGGCAACACAAGCGCGTTGACGCGGTGCTGGTGCGACTTGTTCTCCTTCGTCACCAGCGACGAGCCCAACACCTCGTCCAACCCCTATCCATGATTACCAACAACCACTGAACAAACACGAATCGGAACGCGATTCAGCACCACGTCGTCCTCCTCCTTACCTCCCGCCACGGACAGAGAACACTTGCACTCTCCATTCATCACATTCCACAAATACACCCGATTATCGCCACTCGCCGTCCACACCGAAGGCGCGTAGGAAAGACTACAGTCAAAACCGCGGGAAAGCCCCACTCCTGCTCCAGCGCCATTCTGTCGATGCACGCGGCGTCGGACTGTTGCCACAGGTTCACCAGCAGAGGGTAGCGCGTGTTGTAGATCGCGATGTGTCCGCGGGTGGTTCCCGCCACGAGCACGTGATTCACGCTGTCTACGCGTTACGCGAGGAGAGCGCGGGAACCGTATACGAGCGAGGACGCGGCGCCGAGCGAGGAATTGAGTTGGATGGGCATGACGGGCGCGCGCGCACGGATGTCGAACAGATAGATGCGGTTGAGCGCGGAATAGAAGAAGCAGGAGGAGGAGCTGCCCATGGCTGTGATCTGCGAGTGAGGCGAAGAGAGGGCGACAACGATCGTGGGCTCCGCCTTGGAGAACTCCACCGTCTGCGAGAAGGAGTCGCGCGAGCGTGTTCTAGTCGTCACAGCGCCGCACCACGACTACTCGATGTCGAGCAGCGACACGAGCCCGTCGCGCGTGGAGTAGAGGAGGTGGCGACCGTCCTCGCACGCGTGCATGTTGTTGATGCCCGACGTCGTTTGCGTGATCACCATGCCCTGGTACTCCGCGTCCGCCACACGCCGCGCGTCGTAGCAGCCGATCATGCCGTTCTCGTTGCCCCAGTACACCGTGGTGGAGTTCTACGCTTCACACACTCGTCGCTCCGGTACCGCGCAGCACGCCAGCTTGTTCACGCTGCACTCGAAGCCGGGCATCACCTCGCGAATTAGCGCGCCCTCCGGCACGTAGTTGTTCACATCTACGCCTCAGCCACGCGCGCCTCGCTCACTCTTCACCTCTCTCAACGGAATCGGCGAGCTCGGCGTCTTCGGACTCTCCTCCTTCTCCACGCCGAACCCAGACGACGC
Source organism: Blastocystis sp. subtype 2 (assembly GCA_027406325.1). Taxonomy (NCBI): domain Eukaryota; class Bigyra; order Opalinata; family Blastocystidae; genus Blastocystis; species Blastocystis sp. subtype 2. Next base: position 20,674 of record JANPWJ010000566.1, read on the forward strand.
TCGGGACCGCGCGCGCGACGCCGCGTCGTCGAAGGCCGTGTTCCCGCGAGTACGGCTCGAGTACACGCTCACCGCACTCTTGTCCAGCTCGATCATCTGGCGCAGGAAGGTTCGCATGTACATCTGCTTCG
>JANPWJ010000569.1:0-35395 GCA_027406325.1 Blastocystis sp. subtype 2
TAGATTCCGATATCGTGTATGTGTCATTGCCGAGAACAATCACCCGATATCATCTGTTGACAGCAAGTCTTTTGATCGTTTACTGAGTGCTTTCAAGGGAAGAGGAACACGATACCGCAGGAATCATATTGCAACTGTCTGTTTGTTCAAAAACTGTGACAAATACGGAAAGCGTAGGAATAGGAGTGAATTTGTTGAAACAAAGCGGCGGCATGCCGTAAGGTGGCAATTATGACATGCGGCACGGCAGGTGGCACGGCAGGTCAAATTGCCGAAAAAAGGGTAACCCTGGTTGAAGGTGATGAGCATCTGAAAGGGTTGAATACTCGAATAGAGTTGAAAACGACACGACACTACCAACAAACAAAAGGCAACAATGACACGCAAAGAGAAAATGAAATCTTCAGTTAGAGCACTCTATCCTGAACAAGCAACCCATTCTCCTGCTTCGTGGGAACAGGGAGAGAACGCATGGGAGTAGGAACTACACAAAGCGGCACACTCGAGGAATAAGGCAGCGGATATGCCGGCTGAACATAAGTAGACGGCGCATTCATGATGGACTGCGACAACGAAGACGGCATCGCATAATACGAATACTGAGATGGTGATGCGTAGTAGTAAGGAACACGATCTGAAAGAACATAGGCAACAGGAAACGGAGACGTTATGGGATGAACCGGCTTCGCGACTGCCTTCGCAAGGGATGGTTTCTTGCTCGGAACCGGAGCGACCGTGCTGGTCTGCGCCGTGCGTTTGTGATCGACTTTCTTCTTGGGAGGAATCGTTGCATCCATTGAAATCGAATCCTCTCCGTTTAACTTGGAGTAGTCAATTCTCTTGTGTTTCCGCAAACTCATCTTCTCCTTCTCTTCCCTACTCCTCACTCCGATACGAAAACGCTCACTCTGACAAGAGGTTGCCAAACAAAACATCCTTTCGTTTCTACACGGTCAACACGCGCCGCAACGCAGATTACATCCTTCTCGAGTTTGCTAAAGTACTTTTGTGCGTGAGTGCGGACTTGGCATACAGTTCTTGTTGGGATCTGGAGGTAACGCACAGACAACACACATACCGTCTTCTGGATCTCTTCCCAATTCTTTCCATACTTGTGTAATCCAGCTAGAAACAGCTGGTGCTCGTCGGCAGACCACACTCCTACCGCGTGATGTCGAGCGCGTAACACACATACCCACTCGGTTGCTCATGGAGAACGGCTCTCTGAGGAAGAAGGAGATGTACAGTGAAAGAGAATGCGAGATGCACAGCAATCCATAGTGACCATGGAACCACCGTACACTTCGCCTCTCTTTGGCGAGATCCCCACCAGTCCATCGAATCAGAGTATTACCGTCGCGGAACGATGAAACTGAACTAGAGAAGTCGACTCGTGCATTTCTACACTGGAATGCAATGGGGGCAAAACGGAGCGACTCCACGATTCTGCTGTGGAAGCCGCGCATAATGCACTCCACCGCTGGACTCTCATTCTTTTGGAGCGCCATGTCAAAGCCAAGTCCAGCCCAACACCAAGACTGTTTCGTTGCGGATAGAAGCATAATGGGATAGTGCTGGATGACATTAAGATCGCGATCGAGGAAGTGACGATGGGTCCCCGTATTCGCGTATTGAATGAGTGATTCGTAGGAAAGATGCCGCAGAGTGCGCTCAGCAAGGAACAAATGGGACTGTTGAGGCAGATTGGGGATTCTCCGCTTACACTGGAGGAAAAGAACAGCATGCTGCGCTATTTGTATTTCTGCAGTGTGAGAATTGAATACGCCCATTTTCACGCGTAGGTGGCGTATTCTCGGTGCATTGAAAGCGATATGGCGAGGGAAATGAGACAGAAGGACTTGTTTATACAGGAAAACGAGAAGCGTTTGAGAGTGCGTTGCATCTGCTGATGCGTAGTGAAGGAGAAGGGAACGAAGAGCGCGGAACTGATCAATCGACTCCAGGAGTTGAACAGAACGCAGTCCGAAGAGCTAGAACTCATCAAAACCAAGGAGAGGAGCGTGCTTGTGAATGAGAAGCGACTGAGGTAGGAGTTATCCCTGCAGATCAGAGAATAGAGAGCAAATCATGGAGAAGTTTATGACCTCGTTGGAGGACTTGCAGCAACGCGTGGACGACAATTCGAAGGACAATGCCGTCTTGGCGGAGGAGAACAAATCGCTGAGAGAGGAGTTCCAACAGAAGGCGAAGCAGTACCAGGAGCAGATTCGGTTAGGAAAGGAGATGATCACCAAGCTGCAGGAAATGAACGTGCTGCTGAAGCGTGCGAGTGAGAACTAGAGTCTCTACGAAGGCCAGATGAGCGAGCTCACACGGTACGTGACGGAGCTGGGGGAGAAGGCGAAGGAGGCGGAGACGTTGCGGCAGTCGGTGAAGGAGTACAAGGAGTTGGTGGGGAAGCAGAACGAGGTGATCGGGTCCTTCCAGGAGAGCAGAGACAAGCTGTCCTCCATCGTGAAGCAGTACGAGACGGTGCTGGCGTCGCGAAACAAGGACATCAAGGAGAAGAACAAGACGATTGATCAGTTGTCGCAGGAAGTGGTGGCGGCGAAGAAGGAGTCGAAGCAGGCAACAGCGCAGGTCGAGAAGGTGAAGAAGCTGTGCAGAGCGCTGCAGGAGCGGCTTCGCGAGACCAAGGAGAGTACGCATTTGACAACCATAAATATTGACGAGCTGAGTGACGACGATCTATTGTGAGCGTTGCTTCGTGAGAGCAACCATCTTTGGGACATCATTGTTTCTTGCACAACACGTCGCGGTGATGGGCGTATTCAGCGAGGCGATTCTCACCGGCACTCTTGGACGGATGAATGGAGATCCCACTGATCGGGGTTTTAGTGTCGTGTTTCCAAAACAATACGAAAGAAAGCAATGTCTGTGCTGCTGCTACTCTTTCTTTTGAGCACCGCGCTCTGCCAAAAGTCGTGTGATATCGCAAATCCTGTTGTGTGCGGTTTCAGCGGTTTGTGTCCTCGAAAGGAGCGTAACGGCTGTAGGTATCACGGAGCAAATGTGCATTGACCGGGGATGCTGCTACAGAGCGGGTAGCGATCCGTCGTGCTACTATCCCAATGTGGGAATGGGGAACATCACGAAGGTGCACGTGGTCCACGGCTGCCACTTTGACGCGGGATTCGTGGACACGACGGTGAATATCGTAAACCGATACTTCGACGAGATCTTCCCTCGCGTCTACACCGTTTTCGATTGCAATTCGCATCACGTCTAGGACGCGCAGGCCTACGAGAAGGAGGGATCCAACGTGAAGATGGCGTTCACGACCCAGGCGTGGCTCCTCTCCCTCTTCTTCGACTGTCCTACGGGACTGGGCATCCACTGTCCAACGGAGGTGGTTGTGCGTGCGGCGGGTGACGCGTAGGACAGCATCAACGATATGAACACATGCATCAAGAACGGGTGGGTCACGTGGCACGCGTTCCCCCACGTGGCGGAGCTGGAGATTATGGACGAGTCGTGCATGCAACCACCCCTGACGAGTAGATCGTCCATTCAGTTCGGCATCCAAATGTCCAACGACTTGAAGCGCCGCTTCAACAAGCCCGACTCCCGCTTCATCAGCCAGAACGACGTACGCCCCGCTCCGCTCGCTCACCCGCAGGTCCCCGGCACCACCGCCGCCGCCATTCCCATTCTGAAGAAGCTCGGCATCGAGGCATTCCATATCCTTGTGTTTGCTCTCGCGCGCCTCCTTCACCGCACGCCAGGGCGTGAACGTGGTCAGCCAGCCCCCCAACGTCCCCAACATTTATCTCTGGCGGGACCCGGCGAGCGGCGAGACGATCCTCAACCTGAACCACCGCAACGGCTACGGCGGCTGGCGGACGTTCGACGTGGAGAATTATACGTGTGCTGACGCGTAGGAGATGGTGGTGATCCCGGGCCACTCGGAGGCCATGCTGGTGGCGTTCAACGACGACAACCAGGGTCCGTACACGAGCGGGTGGCTGCACCAGATCTTCGCCACGGCGCAGCGCTTCTTCCCCGGCGCGGAGGTGGTGGCGTCCACGTTCGACGCGTTCATCGACGGCGCGGTGCCGTACGTGAACAGCCACCCGGACAGTCTGCCGGTGCTGGAGGGCGAGATCGGCGACACGTGGCTGTACGGCTGCGCCAGCGACCCGAAGAAGGTGAGCGCGCGGCGGCGGCGTGAGGCGTAGTTGGCGTGGATGCGACTGATGAACCGCGCGCGCACGGCGTGCGAGCGGGAGGGACGGTGCTCGCACGACGACTCGCGATATTACAACTTCTCGCGGTTATTCGTGTATAACGGGGAGCACACGTGGGGCGGCGACATCAAGGCGTTCCTGCACGACACGGAGAACTGGACCAACGTGCGTGCTGGTGCGAGGCGTGAGGCGTAGGAGGCGTTCCACCGCTGTCTGAAGGAGAAGAAGTCGAACTACGTGGACACCGTGGGCACGTGGGAGGAGCAGCGCAAGTGGGGCTTCGACGCGCCGCTGGAGGCGCTGGAGGACCACGAGCTGCGCGCGGAGATCGAGGAGGGGATGAACGCGCTGAAGGTGGACGAGGAGGAGCTGGACCTGAGCGAGTACACGGAGGTGAGGGAGGTGAAGGACATGGAGCTGGGCGGGTTTCTCGTGACCGTGGACGAGACGACGGGCGGACTGCGTCGGCTGTGGAGCGTGCGGCAGCAGCGCGAGTGGTGCGACGCGGAGCACGAGATCGGGCGCGTGCAGTACGACGTGTACAACACCACGGACTACGACCGCTTCCTGAAGGAGTACTTCATCGTGTGGAACGAGTGGGGGCCCCAAGATTTCGGGAAGCCGAATCTGGAGAAGGTGCACCACGTGAGCACGAGCGTCGGGTTGCGCGTGTGGAGTGAGGCGTAGATCTTCTCCCGCTACCGCACGAGCTACGTGAGAGAGGTTGGGAACAGCACGTCGCTGGTGGTGGAGATGGACTTCGACCCCGCGTTCCACGAGGAGTTCGGCGCGCCGCAGCGAGCGTTCGTGTTCTACGACTTTGTGTCGGAGGAGGCGATCGCGATGAAGACGCTGGTAGGGCTGGGCGGTGAGCGTTCCCCGTAGTTCTTGAACAAGACGGCGACGCGCATCCCCGAGAGCCTGTTCACGACGTTCAACGTGATTCCCGACGCGCGGGACGCGGCGTACGACGGCTGGTTCATGAACAAGTTGGGCGAGGAGTTGCAGATCAATCAGCTGGACATGCAGAAGAGACGAGGGAACGCGCACCAGCACGGCGTGCTGGAGGGATTCGAGTACGCGTACCGAGACACCGCATTGACCGTGCATTCACTCGATGCGGGCATCATTGTGGCAGGAAAGCCCACGGGCTTCCCTGTTCCGTTTAATACCCCTGACTTGTCGTATGGAGTGAGCACGATGCTGGTCAACAACCTGTGGGGAGTCAACTATGTTATGTGGTATCCGTTTGAAGAGGAAGATAAGAACCTGAAGTTCCGCTACGTTCTTGAGTTTAAGGAGTCATCTTTGTATTCTTCTTTGTTGGGAAGACATGGCATTGGACGGAGAGGAGAGGGACTCGTCTCACGAAGAGGTGGAGGAATCGAAACGAGAGGATGAGAGCCAGATGGAGAATAATACGCCGCTTATGATGCAGAAGGAAGCAGAGGAGCGCGCGTCGCTCGAAATCACGGATGACGACTTTGGTCCCGAGGTCGATTTCACAAAGAGGGAGGGCTTCGTGTATGACCCTGCAAAGGCGGAGTTTAGTCCCGACGAAGTGAACGTGAAGAGGAGACCGTGGAAGATCCAGGATGTGCGCAGCTTCCTCTACCTCCGGCGGTTGGGTAGCGGTTGTATCGTTGCGTTAAGCGTAGAGCGAAAGCACGAGAAGTTGGTTCACGGACTGGCTGCCGTGCGTGACCTCACCCCGAAGCAGATTCTGAAGGAGGAGAGTGGTGCTTCTCATGGTGCATGATGCGTAGTTCGAGAAATCACGCAGTACAACGAGGACATGAGGGAGGAGAAGCAGAGGGAGCACATTCGGAATGGCGACTGGGAATACGTCGACAACGAGATTCATTTTCAGCCCGAAAATGAAGAGGAGTTGAAAGAAGTACTCATTGGTTCCTCTCTTTGTTGTGATCTCACTCTTTTCTCCCATGAGCGACCAAGAGGAGGTCCGTGACGTGTAACGCTTGCTCTCTCTCTTCTCACGCAAAGACAAGAGCCCCCACCCGGAACGGATTTGCACGAGGGAGCCTATTGCTGGAAATGTAAAGGAACCGGAGAGATGTATGGGAGCGTGTTTCGGAGTGCTCATGCGTAGTGTTTGCAAAAGGAAGCGTCTTCCGTGTTCCGTGTGCAAAGGAAGCAAAGTCATAAAGAGTGAAAAGAGGAGGAAGCTGTTCAATCAGCCGGGGTTGATTATGCCGGAGAGGCGGTATGGCGTCCTTGCTTCTCGTTCATCGCATAGGTGGCCCGATTCGATGGCGATTCCGGGTCCGGAGTGTGCGCCGGACTGTTCGAGGGAGGAATGGAAGCCGAAGACGGGAGAGGTGCGTGTTTGGATTACTCCTCAGGTGAATAGGCTCTCTGTTCGCTCGTTGGGAAGTGGAAGATTTACCAGAAGCAGGGAGGTCATCGCTTCAGCACGGATGACGTGACCACAGCGTGGGTTGCGTGCAAGGTGATCAAGGAGTTGAAGGAGAAGGGCGTGGATGTGTCCACCCACCTGGACATGGGCTGCGGCTTGGGATCGGTGCTGATGATGGTGGGCTGGAAGTACCCGGAGCTGCGTTCCACGGGCATCGAGGCGCAGAAGATCAGCTGCGAGTTGGCGCGACGATCACTGCAGTACAACGGCGTGACGGATCGCATGACCGTCTACAACGGGGATCTGCGGGATGCCGCGGTGCTGCCCGACCACCCCCGGTTCCCCATCGTCACGGGAACCCCGCCGTACTTCAAGGCGGGCGAGGCGGCGCTTCCCTCCAAGGTGGACCAGAAGGCGTGCTTGTTCGAGTTCCGCGGCGGCGTGGAGGAGTACGTGGAGGCGGCGAGTCGCTACCTCACGGACGACGGTCACTTCGTGGTGGTGGAGAGCGCGCTGGGGAAGAAGCGGTTCGATGCGGCGGTGAAGCAGCACCGTTGGGGGTGAGAGGAGGCGTGAGGCGTAGAGATGAGGATGGTGAAGCGCTGGGACTTCGTGCCGAAGGAGGGCAAGGTGCCGCTGTTTTCGATCGCGGACATGGTGAAGAGGAAGGAGGGCGAGGCGTGGGACGAGACGTATCCGGTGGAGGTGATGACGATTCGGAACAAGGACGGCTTGTACACGAAGGCGTATCACCAGTTGCTTTTAGATATGGGTTTCCCCCCGCAGAGGGATGTGGAGAAGTGGTGTGTTTGTTGTTGCGTTCTTTCTGATTCTCGCTTCAGTACATCAACTCTTCTGTATCGGTCACTTCGCTCATCTCATTCACTTGTCTCACTCCTCTCAATTCCTCAATGACCTCCCCATGAACGACGTAAACGAAATCATGAAGTCCAGCCAACGCATCCACCATCTCAGAAAGCAACTGGAGGAAGTAGGCTGTCTTTCTCCCCCTTTCCCCTAGCTGGATGCAGACGTAACAGTCGAATGTGTAAAGTGTGATTCACGTAATGAATGCGTGAAATGCCTCATTTTGGAGAGAATCCCCACTTGAAGGGTTTCTTTTCCGACAAACCACCCAAGGTCACACTATGTGAGAACCACATTTCAACCAAGCAAGAGGTGATCTCTCCGACTCGCAATGACGCCTAGCTGGAGAACGTGCTCGCTCACGAGCTGGTCCATTTATTGGACTATGAGAAGGGAAACACGATGGAAACTCCAGAAGCCCTCTTAGAGTCGTGCCCCCTTCACCCCTCGATTCACCGCATAGAGAGTTCCGCGCTGCCTACTACGGCGACTGTTACCAGAAGGGAGGGAAAGTGAGCTTCGTTCGCAAGCACTGCATCATCAACACGGGACTCAACAACGCGCGGAATGTGATGGCGATGGATGGCGTCGACTACCGCTCCGTGTATGCGAGGTGCCTACAGGGGATTCAGTCCGAATCACCATTTCCTCCTTGTTCAACAAACAACCGAGATCTTGTCGATTTCGATCGAGTAGAAGGACGCTTCGAAGCCTCCCACCTTCGGACTGCACGCGTAGATACCCACGTGGAAAACGGTATCCAGAGGCAAGTTCAGCCGACTGATGCGCAGCTGTTGCCACTCGGACTCTCCGGTCTCCCTGCAGTATATTTCGAAGTCCGTGCGAAGGTGCTTGATCATGAACTCCATATCCACCGTCTGCTTGCGGAAGGGCTGCGTCGCCCAGTCGGAGTACCCCTCGTTCGTCACGACGGAGCCGAGGTTGTACGGCTTCGTGTCCTCCCTTTCCACGGAGCACTTGACCCAGTAATCCTCGGTGAAATAGACAATGAGTCCAGCCTGGTCGAATTGGTGTTGCGGTGTGTAGCGCACGTGCGTCTTCACAACGAAATCGCCACTGACGTCGGTCCACAGGCAGTGTCCGTTGTTGTTGCGGAATCCATAGTGCGTTCGCTGCCAGAAGTCGGTGCCGGAATCCGAAACCAGCGTGATTCGGTCCCCCTCCACCCGGTGATGCGTTGGCTCGCAGAACCAGGTGAACTGAGATGGTAGAGCGTTATTGAACTCAATTCTCGGCATTCGGGAAGAAATGGAATGCGCGCTCCTTCACCGAAAGGCGTGAGCACGTTCTGTGAACTCTATGCGTTCCATAGGAGAAGTCTCTGTGAAACCGGGAGAAGAAAGAACGGGCGTTTCGTTTGTGTGATTCTTCCGCCATAAGTCCATTACCGAATGAATAGCGAATCAATTGCGTTGATAAAACAGAAAACGGAGGAGTATATCCGATGGGATCCCGTTCCCTCGACAAGAGAAGCGGTTGCCAAACTGCTGGAGGAGGAGAAGTGGGATGAATTGGAGAAGGCGATCCTGCATCGTCTGGCGTTCGGAACGGCGGGTATCGTTGGATGTCTTTTGTGAGAAGCAGGGCTTCGCGGACGAATGGGTCCCGGCTACAATTGCATGAACGACCTCGTCGTATTGCAGACCGCGCAAGTGAGAATGAGCACGCGTCCTCAGAAGTAGGGCATTTGCACATATCTTTTGCAGCAATTCGGCGAAGATGTGAAGAAGCGCGGTGTCGTTGTGGGGTGAGTAGCGGGGATGCGGGATCAGGGAGTAGGTATGATCATCGTCGTTTGGGCGATCTTTCATCGAAATCCTTCTTTGCGATTACCGTCAAGGTGTTCCAGCAGAAGGGCATTCCCGTCTACGGATTCCGCTCGTTCGCGTTCACGCCCCTCGTGGTACGCTTCTCCCTGTTGGTTGACCGTAGCCGTTCTCCATTTCCGCGTACAACTGCTGCGCTGGCATCATGATCACGGCGTCTCACAATCCCGCTGCGGACGACGGCTACAAGATCTACTGGGAGAACGCGTGCCAGATCATTTCGCCGCACGACAAGGGCATTTCGGCGTGCATCCAGTCGAACCTGGAGCCTTGGGCGGATTACGCGTCAATGTCCAGCGACGTGGAGTCCTCCATCATCGACATCACGGAGAACGCCGTGGCGAAGTACATGGCGTACGTCACGGCGACGCTGCACCGCAACCCCGTGGAGATGAATGCGCGCTGTCCGCCCATCATGTACACGGCGATGCACGGCGTGGGCTACGTGTTCGTGAAGGAGCTGATCGACCACTTCCACCTCCCCGCGTTCCTCACGGTGCCAGAACAACTCCACCCCGACCCCACCTTCCCGACGGTGGCATTCCCGAATCCGGAAGAAAAGGGAGTGAGCGAGGAGATGAGAGGTGACGCTGTAGGCGCTGAAGATGGCTCTGGCGGAGGCGGAGACGCAGAAGGTGCGTTACGTGTTCGCCACGGACCCCGACGCGGACCGTTTCATTTGTGCAGAGCGAGGAGAAGAAGGCGTTGGAGTTGAGCGCGAGTGTGAAGAATAGTGGCACGTGTTCAAGGGCGACGAAATCGGGGCGATTTTCGGCTACTACATGTGCACGCACACGAGCGGGAAGAGGTGTCTGGTGAACAGCGTGGTGTCGAGTCGCTGGTTCGTGCGGATGGGCGCGAAGCTGGGCGTGCACTGCGAGCAGACGCTGACGGGGTTCAAGTGGATGGGGAACAAACAGTACGAGTTGGAGCAGGAGGGCTTCAAGCCGCTGCTGACGTACGAGGAGGCGATCGGGTACGCGGTGGGCGGCGTGGCGCGCGACAAGGACGGCGTGAGCGCGGCGGCGGTGATGGCGGAGATCGTGGCGGAGTTGAGTGCGCGAGGCAGTGGTCTGTTGGAGTACCTGAATGAGATGTGGGTGTGAGTGTGGAGAGTGAGGGATAGATACGCGTTCTGCGGCTACACGACGACGCGCAACAGTTACGTGATCAGCACGGACAAGGCGTACACGGACAGCGTGTTCGAGCGGTTGCGGAACCGCGGGGATTACCTGTTCAAGATGGGAGCGTACCGGATTGCGTCGATTCGCGACCTGACGACGGGCTACGACAGCAGTCAGGAGGCGAACGGCTTCCGCGCGGTGCTGCCGGTGGACCCGGCGAGTCAGATGATCACCTTTGAGTTTGTGAATGGTGCGTGCCTGACGCTGCGCACGAGCGGTACGGAGCCGAAGATCAAGTACTACATGGAGGTGATGGGAGAGGAGAAGGAGAGGTGCGAAGGTAGGAGAGGGAGAGGGTTGTGAGGTGTAGCGCTGGCGGATGCGATGGAGAAGACGGTGTTGAAGGAGGTGTTTGGGAGGGAGTAGTGTGTTGTTTGTTTGTTGTGAAAGTGTCGTTGAAGATGCGTTTAGAGAAGAGCTTGAAATGGGAGTTGAATGATGTAAAGTCGCAGTTGAATGATGCGAAACCATTCGTGAATGACGAGAAACCACACTCGAACAATGCAAACCACTCGAAACCACACTCGAACAACGCGAAACAGAACAAACACACCAATAATGAAACTCATAGAGAAGAGAAAAGTGCTGAGTCAGGAGAGCAACGCTTCCGTAATGCCTACCCATCACCCCACGCAAGCACACCCACTCAAACTCGTGCGAGTAAAAATGGGTCCATGTGTGAATGCCAACGGACTGAAGCTGCTGGACCAGCTGCGTGAGCTCCGCGTAGCTCTTGCACCTCAGGTCCTCCGTGTACAAGTAGGGAGTCAGATGGAAGAAGCACTGCAGATTCTCGCGGTAGTACTGAAGGGAGGACAGCACCTGCTGCGACAGCATCGGATAGCACAGGTGCTGCATCCCGTTCCCGCAATCCAGCCAGTGGATCTCGTGCACTCGCTTCAGGATGCTGTCTGAAAAGAGACTGGCACCGAGCTCCACCAGAATCTGATTCAGCACGAGACCGCCTCGAGAAAACCCCATCAGGATGATGGGAAGGCGGTCGTCGTCGTGGCAGAGGTAGTTGTCGATGAGGACGGAAAGCGAGTGCAGCGCCTTCCCCGTGGGGTTGTCTACGCCTGATTCGGCAAGGAGAGCGCAAACAGTCCTTCACGTTTCCGTTTCCGTCGCAATCCAGAAACTCTCCGTACAGACTGATTTCCTCCGCCTTGGAGGTGGGACGGACGATGAACACGCTACTCCTGAGCAAAGGGAGACGCACAAACTTGGATCGGGGGTACTTGCTGTGCAGAATCTGGAGGGTTTGCTCGTAGGAGAACTCGGTGTACGATTTCGCGACCGGAGAGTGAATCCTGCGATTGATTATGAAAAGAATGGACAACATCTTGGATTCTTCGTCCTGAATGTCTCCGGGGAAGAAGATAAGCGAGGATGAGGGACAACGCACTTGGTAAGAGTAGACGTCATTCCCGTAGCAGCACGTGTAGCTCGCTGAGTCCATCCGCATCAAACAGGGATGGGAACTCATGGTGTGCAAAGCAATGAGAGAGGGCAAAATGGGGGGCGTTTTCCGCCACTCGGCACAGAAAGAGTATTTGAAGAGTCGATGTCCTCCCAAACTCTGTTCTGCAGCCACTGCATGAAGCTGAAGGACCGGAGCGACTTCTCCAAGGGGCAGTTGAAGAAGAAGGAACTGCGCGTGTGCATGGAGTGCTGCGCAGCTATAGCGGCTCAGAAGGCAAAAGAGAAGGCGAGTGTCGGCAATGGGGATTCAGTGACTTCCTTTGAGCCTCCCGCTCAACTGTTCAAGCCACTGTACGGAGCTGAAGCGGACAAGGCGGACCAAATGACGTGTCTGACCATGCATCAACCGTGGGCTTCGTTGCTGGTGTACGGCATCAAACGCGCAGAGGGACGCGGATGGACGACGGGGTTTCGCGGAAGATTGTGGATCCACGCAGGTAGTGCTGTGTGCTTGGACTGAAGCGCAGCGTCGAAGGAGCCGACGCCGGAGATGATCGTGTCCTGCGAGGAACACTACCGCGAGATTTATCGGCAACATGGCGAGTCGATCACCGTCGAGTTCCCAAAGCACTATCCGACGAGCGCGTTGATTGGATGTGTGGACGTGGTGGACGTGGTTCCCTTCCAGCAGCTGGCGGATATGCAAATCCCGTCTTCGGTTGGCTTCACTGCGTCGTGCTAATCGTTAGGTGATGGAGGAGGAAATGGGCTCGCCGTACGTCTTCCTGTGCCAGAACTATCGTGTGGGCGAAGAGGAGGCGTGGTGAGGTGTAGAGACTCATGCTGCCGTTTTCTCTGAAGGGGGAGCATAAGCTGTGGAAAATAAATCCGCGGGTTTGAGATTGGAGAGTGGGATGATGGGTAGGATGTGAAGAGCTGTCAGAGCATTATGAAGGACAGCCAGAGTCCTTTTCCGGTAGACTTCTATTCTCTCGCATGTGCGTATTACAAGGAGCATCAGAGTTGGCGTGTTTGTTGGTTAGGAGTGAGGTGGTTTGGGAGTGTATTAAATGGTTTGGGGGTGATTCAGATGGTTTGGGAGTGAAATGACTAGTTTGGACATGGAAAGGGGTGATGAGTGGAGGAATGACACCAAATGAGAGGGGTTGAAGAGAATAGAGCAAAGAAGAACGCTCTCATCCCACATGAACGAACAAGCAAAGCAAACTCAGCAATCGCAATCAAAGCCATCTCATGCTTCTTACACGATAAGCAACAACGCTAATCACACACATCACAACACAACGACTGTCATCCCACCCTCACCAATCAACCACCTCCCATCCCATCCTCACCCTCCAAACACTCCCCCTTCACTTCTCCTTTTCCTTTTCGAGAAAGGGGGAAGCACGTCGGAATCTCCCCATCTGGGTTATACTGTCTCCCAAAGCCGCATCATGCGCATGGAAGAGGAGTCGTGTGGTGGTTGTGGCTGTTCATTATTTCTTTGCTTTGAGGTGCTTTGAAGTGCTTTTAGCTGTAAGTCTCGTGTTTGATGAAGGGTTTGGTTGCTGGCGGCCGATGATTACCATATTTGCTACTCTTGATATTCAATGATGAGCATTAACCAAGATCTCTGAGGTCTGCCGTGGTATAGCAATCCATTCGCAATGAAGATAAGATTGTTTCGTCATGAACTTCGGTAGTGAAATCTCTTACGAAACGCTGCCTTCCTTCTGAGTGCTGAATGGTGGAAATGGAATGATGTAATACTTATTGGGAATCTCTCTGAATCCTGATTACAAACATAAGTGTCATCTTTGATCTGACCCATTTCGTGTTGCGATGGCTGATGATAAAAAGATAGGGACAACTGAACACCCTGACGATCCAAATCTTTTTATTCTACTGACATCGAGTTGACTGTGATGATACTAGACTAGAGTCTCTGATTTTCCAAGAATACAGAATGAAGAGACACCTTGGCTGTCTGAGTCCATGTGGAGCTTACTCGTTGATTGTGCTTGTACTTATCGTTGTTTAGGCGTTGTGTTTGTTTTGACATAATTGGTTATCGACATGGCTAGTTTGTTCTATAAGCGTTGCCACTCACGCGTAGCACCTCAAAACGCTGCGAGAGTCATCAACCTGACCGACTACAGCTTGCCCCAGCTGGAGAACTTGTTGCAGACTCTCATCAATGTATCTGGGTTGCTCGGGAGTCGTAAAGACTAGGAACGCGATCGAGCGGTCGGTATGCTGAACACAATGAAAGATACAAATGAGAAGGCGGAGAAGGCGATTGAAGCACTGAAATGCATGAAGCCGGGAAACGAGGGTGCGTTGTGAGGGTCGGTGTGTCATTCGGTAGACAAGGATGTGCTGATTCCTGTGTCGGCCAACATAATGGTTCCCGGGAAGCTGGAGAACGTGGACCACGTGTATGTATCGATCGGAGCCAACTACGTGGTGGAAAAGACGGTGGAGGACGCGGAGGCCTTCTTCTCAAAACAGAAGACGATGCTGGATGGGAGCATCAAATCCGTCCGCTCGCAGGCGATGAGCATCGAGGACCAGATCTTCCCCGTGAAGAAGATGATCGAGCTGCGACAGATGCAGCAGCAACAACAGCAGCAGTCGAGCGCAAATTGACAGGGTTTTAGCGTGTCTTTGTTGCCATACGCGTGTTTGACAAACAGGTGTACTGCGGAGAGGAGGACAATTGGGTAGCGATGTATGGGGTCTGCGCGTTCCCCTGCTGCATCGGCATCGACAGATAGGGGTCTTGCAGAGGATGATTCCTGTCAACGGCCGCGTTCCCCGCAGCTTGCGGTGAGTTCACGTAGTAGAAGTGCGACTGCGGTGTGAGCATCGAGTAGGGCGAGGGAGAGGACATGGAGGGGTACTGGTTCATCGGCGCCTCCGGACGATAGCCCTGCACCATGGGGATGAACTGGGAGTTGGGCTGCGCCGGGTAGCCCGAAGGCATCGCATTTACGTCAACGGGAGCCACCTGGGGCATAAGCGGATAGTGCATGGATGTGTTCGGCACGGCGGACGAGGAAAGGGAGCTATATTGGGAGTTTGTGTACTGGTAGTTGGAAGAATAGGGCATGGACTCGGGATACACCTACATGATCAACACCACTGCGAAGCGTACTTGAGGCTCACCCATGGGTTTCTACACATCACATTTCAAAAATACGGAAATACGTCCATTCTCTGCACCGCAGGAGCGCTCTTCGGAGGCGCTTCCTTCGACGCGACTTCCACTGCGCGGAGTTTGCTATTTACCACTTCATTTGATTTCAGGCCGCGTTTGAGCTCCTGGTCCTTGGTAGGGTTCAGCTCGTTGAACTTGTTGAAGATCAGCACATCGATCTCGTCTAAAGACGCCAAGAAGAAGTCCTTTTCGCATTTCAGCGACGTGATTTCCAACTTGATCAGGTAGTACGCCTTCTCCAACTATTCGATGACGCTGGGTATCAAATCCAACTTGCTGCACTTCCGCCAAGAGTGCCGAGTACTCCTCGCGCAAGGATTGCAGCCTGCTCTTAATCACACACCCAGGGCGCCTACTCTTCCGTGCGCGCTGGATCCGGCGTTTTATCCGCGTGGTCGGTCATGCCAATCGAATTGTGACTTGCAAAGCAGGAATCTGACGAACAAACACAGAACGCCTTTTCCATGCACTCAAAGTACCGCTCCTCGAGCTCGCTGCAGTTCTCTCCCTTCACAAGACAATCTGAAAACAGCCTCATCTCCTCATCGCACGGTTTCTCCTTCACTTGTCTAGACGTGAAACGGGAAGGTGACGGTAACTCAACGAAGAGGGCCTCGTGCGCTTCCTTCACGGCTTCCTGCGCCTCGGTAATCGCCTTGTTCTCCTCCTCCATCTCCTCGTCATTCTTCTTCATGACGTCTTCTCTATTTTTCAGATGAGTACAGTACTCTCCACCTCGCTTCCATCATCTTCTCCTCCACACTCTCTTCCTCTTCCTAATCCTCACTTCCCATCTCTTCCGCTCACTTCCTCGTGATTCAGCATATTATCGATACTATCTCTACCCCTCAAGCCAATCGCGCAATCGTACATGACTCCGAATATGGTATTTCCGCTGTGTGCCGTTTCCTGTTCCTCCTCCTGTTCCTGTTCCTCTTCCTGTGGCGATTCCTCCGACTCCTTCTTCTGGTCGTCCATGTACTCGGTGATTCTCTCCATCAAGGTAGGGCTGATCTAGGGAGTGAAACCACGCCACGCGCCACTCACCTTTACGGGCATCTCCTCCGTTTCTTCATTGTATTCGTCGTTCGCGTCATACTCGTCGTCGTACGAGGATTGGCTAGCACCCATTCTAGAATCGAGGGGGATAGAAAGAAATGAACAGACGCCGAAAATCGCGCTTCTTTCTGGAGTCGCTTCCTCGCGAAAGAAAAGGGAAGAATGGATGAGGATTGTGCGTTGACGGACCAGGTGGGTGAAACTAATGGGATTGAGGAGTAGTTTTCATCGATTCTGGATTCGTTTTGCTCCTGCGCTGGGACGGAAGAATCCTATTCCTACTTCAACGAACTTGTGCGTTTGCTGAATGAGCTGGAGGGTTCTGTGACGGATGAGCAAGTAATGTGGTTACTGGCCCCAGCAGAAGTGTTATTCGCATTCCGTTGTAATATGTAGCGTTTGCTGAATAGCGGCATCGACGAGGGAAACGTTCCACTCGTGATCGACGTGTTGTCCTTGTTCACTTCCTGCTGCATTGAGTTGGAATCCGCCTTCCACCTGGAATACAACCGTATTCGGAATGTGGTGGAGCAGTGTCTGTTGTGCGCCGACGACGTTCCTTTTCTCTTTCACCGTGATGAGTAGAGCGCGGCATACACAGCGATGATACTGTTGCTATCGGTGTACAAGTACTGTCGTGATGACAGCGTGAATCCTGGCTATTTGAGCAGTTTGGTATTCAACAATGAATTCGGTGTGGGATGTTCTGCCGGATGATGTGTAGATTTGGGCGTGATTGAAGTGGTGATGGACTGCATCGACGTGATGTTGGAGTGGACGCCGGAGGATCTGTCCCTGCAGTACTACCGTTTGCGTTCGTTGCTGTGCTGCATGCTTGGGAGTGAGTGTGTTGTGTCGTATCCGTCGGAAGTGGAGAGGCGGATGAGGGAGCAGTTGGGTCGGTTGGAGGGTGTGGTGTGTTCTTTAAGTGAGTGTGGGTGTGTTGGTGAGGCGTGTTCTTCAAGTGGGGTGTGTTCTTCAAGTGAGAGTGAGTGTTCTGGTGATTGTGAGGAGGATGCGTGTTCTGGTGATTGTGAGGAGGATGCGTGTTCTGGTGATTGTGAGGAGGATGCTTGCTCTAGTGATGATGACGTGTGCTCTTCAAGTGAGGTGAGTGAGGAGGAAGTGGAAACGGCTTCACGCATTCCTTGGTGTCTCTCATTGTTCTCTCTTCTCATCATGGTGTTGTTGTTGCTGGGCGCGTGCTGGATGCCTTGTCGTTTGGAGGAGGGCGAGGTGGTGTGTTGGTCCGGCGGACTTCGAGTGGTGGATGAGAACATGACGCAAGTGCGCGAAGAGACGGAAATGGAGTGGAGTGTTCCAGAGGAAGAGAGTGGAATCGTTGAAGAAGAGAAGAGTGAAACGGTCGAGGAGAATGAACTGACTGAAGAGAAGAGTGAGGCGATTAAAGAGAGTGAGAATCAAATCGTTGAGGAGAAGTCTGAAACGGATGAAGAGAGTGAGAAGACTGAAACTGAGACGGATGAAGAGAACGACGCTGAAAGAGAGATGGTTGAAAAGGTGGAGAAGAACGAACAGACTGAAATGGATGAAGAGAGTGAGAATCAAATCGTTGAGGAGAAGAATGAAACGAATGAAGCGATTGAAAAGACTGAAACAACTGAAACGAACAACACGAACGAACTGACAGAGGAAAGCACTGAGAAGGAGAACAACACAACAAGTGAAGACGGAGACATGACTCAGGAGAAGAACGGCACGGATGAAGAGAACGACACAACTGAAGCGAACGACACAGCTGAAGAGAACCAAACGCAAGAACAACTTCCTCCAAACACTCTCATTTCTTCCTCCCTTCTCCACTTCCTCCGCCCCCACTGGTTCCTTCTCCTTACGTCCTCCTCTCTCCTCCTCTTCGTCACCTGGTGGCTGAACCGAGAAACAGTGGAAACGGTGGAGTTGGAGGAGGAGGTGTCCACGCCGCAGCAGGACTCCTTTGAGGGCGATTCTGCGATGGAAGTGACGAGAAACATGGACGACGAAACGTATCACTCGCTTCTTCGGATTCTCGTGAAGTGGGTGTTTGGGTTGTCACTCACCACTAGGTCGCAAACGCCGAGAAAGGCGCAGTAAGATGTATCATGTACGACGCGCTTGTTCCAAACAAAGAAAGCACATGACCATTTGCTTGAACAACGACAGTGTGAACAGGAGGAGACACACAACTCCAACGGTAGCGCAATCAAAGCGCATCGTCGAATCCACCACGGGAATGGTAGCGATGGCGGCGTCACTCGCAATCACATTACCGTCACTCATGAGAAGAGCGGGAGGCTGAGAAAGACCGAGATCGCTGTTGTAGGGAAGAGAACGGTACTTGAGTGGCACCTTTTGAAAGGGAACTTGAAGATGGAGGAAGTCTGCGGTAGAGAAGCGAACCCAATAGTGCGTGGGGTGCTCGTGAAGAGTCAACTCTCCTTGACTCGCCGTAATCCGGTGCGGGAAGGTCCGAAAGTGGGGAATAAGAGGAATGAAAAGGGAGCAATTCGTGCAGGAACCCCTGTACGAGAGAAGGAGTGTGGCGTGCACCAAATCAGAATCTAGTCCTTACAGTGGATTGCTATAACGACTCAGAATGCGTTGCGTTAGTAGAGGGGTCGATGAGGCCGATTCGGAGAGAACCAACTCCAGAAATACACTATCATCGCGGATGGAAATGCCTACGGATCATAAAACGATGAATAGAATACGCATCTGGAAATGG
The DNA here is from genome assembly GCA_027406325.1 of Blastocystis sp. subtype 2. Classification (NCBI taxonomy): domain Eukaryota; class Bigyra; order Opalinata; family Blastocystidae; genus Blastocystis; species Blastocystis sp. subtype 2. The sequence continues at coordinate 18,913 of JANPWJ010000569.1, forward strand.
GAAAGCGAGAGAAAGGGAATCGTCGTATTCACGCGGATCCGGTGGAGGGAGCGAAAGAAGGAAGAGCACAGTGTAACGGGCTCGTAGTAGAACGCGTGGTGGTAGTAAGACTCCTGAAAAGAGGAACCCACCGAAAACGCATCCCTCAGCGCAGAAACGAGGGAAGTGATTGACCTCAGAGAAAGAGAGTCCTTCCAATAGATGAAAAGACCCTCGGGGAGTTGATGCACGCCCCCTCCTCGCCCGCGTGAGAATGCAATGGTTACTCCATTGTATGCACGAATATCTGCAATAGGAACGTGATCGATCCAGATGGAGCGCTGTGAAGGATAGTGCTCTATTTCTAACCCGACTCGACTTAGATTACGATACGTCACGTTTCTTGAAAAGGAATACGAAACAATTCCCTCCATCTCCTCGACTCGTCTCATAGACCATAATGGGAATTGGGTTTCATCGAATTGGTGTTGCACAGCGGAGACAAAGAGAAGGAGAGCCAGCCAGCCGTTCCTCATCCTTGTCAATGGAAGAGTGAAGAAACCATCGTTTCAATTGCACCAAACAATGTAACGTCATAGTACACTCCTAAACCGACACAGAACACGATCACTTCCCGTCATCAACGCGCAAGCACTGGATGAGATGGTTTGTGAAGTGTGGACCGTACACCTACCCGTTAGAAGGAGAAGCAGCGCCAACGGTGTTGTGACAGTGAGGACACTTCACCGTGTAGAGGACGCGGTCGTAGCAATACAGGTCGTCTTTCGGGTCGCGCGGAGTGGATTCCAGAAGCACTTGTTGGAGATACTCACTCTTGTCGCGAATGAATGGCGTTGGAGTTATAGAGCAGTTTCTGTGTATCTGTACCTCACACGAGAAGCTATTCCTTACTTCAAAAGCGAGATCTCTGCTGATCTCCCTCAAGGCGGCGTTTACTGTGTCTTTCCTCTCCTCCATAAGGTACCGACGCGCTTTCAATCACGTGTGCAACAAAGCGGAAGGAACCAAAACTATACTTCCAACATCTCGCCGTGCTCTTCCGGGTTGTACTCCTTCACCAGGAATTCGGAGAACGATTTCAGCGCCGCCACGCCTCTCACTTCGTCGGTCAGCTGGGGAATGAGAAGGATGTGGAAGTCCTGGAAGAGGTCGAACACCTGGTTGATGTACTTGTCCTGCATCCTGCGCCTCGCGATGCACTTGCGACACGCGCAGTCGGCGTCGGGGAAGACGATCTACGGATGATGATCGCGCGCGACGAGGACCTGGTTGATGACCACGGAGTTGACGTTGATCTGGTACTTGGTGAGCTGCTGGACCAGCCGCTCTGTCTCGTACACGCTCAGGAATTCGGGGATGCACACAGCGACGAAGGTGGTTTCGTTGGCGTTCTTGAAGCGCTCCGACACCTTGTGGATGGTTTCCTGCATGCCGCCGAACTTCTCCTTGATGCTGTCCATGTTGGGCGCGTTGGGTCCCAGCAGCGTGGCCATCTACGGTGAATCCAGAGAGATAATGCGACTTGAGAGAAGATGCCCGAGAAGGAGGAGCTCAATCCATTCAGATTGTCGAGCGAGGATTCGAGCATGGATGGGAACGAAAGCAGGCGCAGCGTGTGTCCCGTGGGCGCCGTGTCGAAAACGACCACGTCGTACTTCATCTCCTGGACTTCCTTCATGAGCTCCGAGAAGGAGAGCGCCTCGTCGATTCCGGGGAGCGAGGTCGACAGATTGCCGATCAGATCGTTCAGTTTGTTGCCGGTCTCTTCATTCACTCCCGGCACGCTGAACATCTTCTTGAAGTCTATTGTTCATTTGAGGAGATGACGTAAACCATTCTGCGGATTCGTCTCGATCTCCATGCAGTACAGATTCGTGAAACCGTTGACAAGGAGGGGATGGCTCGTGAACTTCTGCTTGAAGGCGTCACTAGGAGGAATCAGGCAAAGAGAGACGGAGCGTACCTCAGGTTGTGTGCGGGATCGGTGGAAATGATAAGGACGCTCTTCCTCGTGTTCGTGAGTTGCACGGCGAGAGAGCAGGACGTGGTAGTTTTGCCGACGCCTCCCTTTCCTCCGACAAAGATCCTACTCCTCATGAAGAAGAGACACGCCCCACCACTTCAGTTCCTTGTTCTCTATGATGTGTCGCAGCGTCGCTTCGGGGATATCGCACTCGTCTTCCATGGGAGAAGAATACTGTGCGTACAGAGGGTGTTTGTGTGTGGATGACGAGCGTGTGGTGTTGTGTGTCTTTGGGGCGCTTCTCGGACAGAAGACGGTGCCTCGTGTAACAACAACGCGGAATGGATCCAGAGGGATTCGAGCATTCCGTTCTTCTTGCCAAATGCGAATTCATCGGGAATCACGCCCATCCCAAACAAATGGGTAGCAGCCCCAGTCAAGCATGAACAGAGCGAATGGAAACAACGCAGCCTTCATTTCCCTCCAAATCAGGGATCGGATGAATCGGCGGGCGTTTCATCGAGATCCCGTCGTTACCATTCGTATCCCACTGGAGAAACGGGCATAATCGTTTACGAGAGAGGAAGCCATGAGTTCCCTTGCGTCCAAGCTGTGCCGTTCTGTGAATCCGACGATCATTACACGCGGTTCCACGTTCTACGCGAAGAATCCGAGTCGCACCGATTTGTGTTGTGTAATCGAATAGACATCGTGTCGACGTCGTGGGTGTATAACCGTCTCGACTCGGTGAAGATCATCGATACGACGCGCCACATTGCGGAGCACCGCAACGCGAAAATCGAGTTCTCTGCCGTTCTTCTTTCTCTCCGCCGTTCACGCGTAGAGCCGTTTGCCCGGAGCGCGCTTTTTGGATCTGGAGAACCTTTGCCAGAAGCCGGGTCCGCTCATTCAGAAGCTGCCCACGGAGGACCAGTTCCAGAGGGCGATGGAGAGTTTGGGCATCAACTCGACGGACGACATTGTGCTGTACGACACGCAGGGCCTGTACTCGGCGGCGCGCGCGTGGTTCATGTTCCGGCTGTTCAACAAGAACGTGAAGGTGCACGTGATGAATGGCGGTCTGGTGCGCTGGTCGACGGAAGCGTACCCGCTGGAGCGCGGGAAGTACGAGTTGCCGACGAACAAGGGGAGCTTCGCGCTGGACCCTGACTACTCGCTGGTATGTTCGCTGGACGAGCTGAAGCAGCGCGTGCGCGACTACCGACACGGCATCACGAAGCGTACGGTGGTGGACATGCGCAAGCCGTGCTGCTACCACGGCACATGTCACGCGCCGATCGCGAACCTGCCGAAGGGTCACATTCCGGGGAGCGTGAACATTCCGTACTACAACATCACGGACCCGTACAACAACTACATGATTCGGAACCCGGACGAGTTGCGCACCATCTTCGAGAAGCACGGCGTGATGGTGAACGAGCCGGAGAAGATGATCTTCAGGTGAGGGAGAGTGAGGGTGGTAAGGCGTAGTTGCGATTACGGCATTTCGTCCTGCGTGGGACTGTTTGCGATGACGTTGCTGGGGCGTCCGTTGGAGAGGTGGGGTGTGTGTTTTTGGGATGATGGGTAGTTGTTGTGTGTACGATGGTTCTTGGATTGAGTATTCGTTGCAGGAGGGCGCGGAGATTGAGTTGTGTTGAGCAGTTGCAGTTATACCATATGTGGTGTGTTTGTTGTGATTTCTTTTGAGTGGTTGAGACGATTTAAGTTCTTTCAAATGATTAAGTTCTCTCGCATGCTGATGACGTGGAGAGAGTGACAACTCAAAACAAACACCCACTACACAGAATTGGCCATCTTCGCCTGAGCGATGGACGCGACTCTTCTCGCATCGGGAAAGCGGTTCACGTACTCGCCCATCGAGATGAAGGACACCTGGATCTGCCTGCGGTTGTACCATCTTCCGTTCATCTCGTCGGCGACTCTCTTGCACGTGGGCACGTCGTCGAACATCATGTACACGTTGCCGTCCGACTTCTTGTCCACGAAGCAGTGCAGCACCGTGCCGAAGCGCTGACACTCGCTCTTCACGTCCTCCTGGATGTTGATGTCCCAGTTCGGGTCCGTCTCCGCCGCAGGGATGAACATGTTGCGGAGAATGAGGCAGTTGCTCGCGTTGCCCTGAATCACCGGCTTGCCGTCCACGCCCATCATCTACGCCTCACCGCCGTCTATTGTACCTACGTTGGCGGCGACCTGTCCGGGGTTGTTGACCTGCTGGATCATGCGGTTCAGGTCCTCGTCCTTCTTGCTCTCCGCCAGGTGGCGCATGATCAGCGAGCGGCGCTGCGGGTCCAGCGCGATGTTCTCGCTCTGCTCCTCGTCCTCCAGGCGCCAGCCCTTGCCGCGGCGCTGCGGGATGGTCACGCTGATCTTCCGGCCCAACACGTCGATGCCGTCCATCTTCATCGCCGCGCGCGACGCGTACTCTACTCGTGAGGCGCACGACGCACACGCACCCGGACGACGGAACTTGACGTAGGCGGAGCCGTGGAACTGCTTGCGCTCGTCGAGCTCGAGGTCGACGCCGTCCACGTCGCCGACGGACTCGAAGAGCTACGTGTGAGAGCGAGGCGACGGCGGTACGTCGATGATGTCGCGGCGCGAGAGCGAGGGGTTGAGGTTGCAGACGTAGATGGTGGAGGGCTGGATCTTGGGCGGCGCCTTCTCCTTCATGGCAGACCAGTTCTTCTCCGCCTCGCTGCGCTTCACCTTCATGGGGAAGCCGCTGCAGTTGCAGGCCTTGTGCTTGGTGCACATCTTCTGGCCGTTGAGGAGCAGCGCGCGCGCGCAGTCCTCCTGCGAGCCCATCTCGATGTACCCCATTCCCTTGGAGCGACCCGAGTTGCGGTCGCGAATCAGCTTGATCGACTTGACCTGCACGTCAGCCGTTTACAGCTCCGCTACCTTTCCCGCCTGCTCGAAGTAGTGGCGAAGCCACTTCTCGTCGACCTTCACCTGGAGGTCGGACACGAAGACGGTGCAGAAGTCGCGCGTCAAGGACTCCTAGCGATTAGCGGACGCAGGAGAGACCCACCTCGTTATCGTCCTCCTCCTTGCCCTTGGCGCGGCTCCCATTGCGTCCCATTCTTTCTCTGCTGCGGTCTCTGTCCCTGCGGCTGTGGGAGTGGTGTCTGTGACTGTGGGAGCGATCTCTGCGACTGTGGCGATCTCGGCTGTCGCTCCTGCCTCTGCTGCTGTGTCGATGACTTCTGTGGCGATCGCGACTGCGGCTGTCATCGTGGTGGCTGCGTCGTTCCGAACGCCCATCCCTAGGAGTAATGACACTCTGTAGGTTGCTACCTCTCTGCAACGGACTCCTCTCTTCCGTGACGTTCCTTCGAATCGGAAGGCTAGGGGGTGAGGGAAAGAAGGAAGAGCGAACAAGTTTGGCCTTATTTTCCTGCTGCGTGTCCATAGTGAATCGGTAGAGTTGAAATGGAGCCAATGAGCTGTAAGGCTGTTTGAATCTGGTGTGGAGCCAAGGAGACGTATTTGCGAACAAACAGAGACAACGACGCGAGTACTTCTTGCGGTTGCTTCGCTTCTTGTTCTTCTTGCGGATAATCACTTCGCGCAGCTTCTTCTTCTTTTCCTCCTCGATCGCCTCCTGGCGCTTCTCGATCATGTTCATCTTCTTGCTGTCCTTCATCATTTCGGCCAGGTAGTCCTCGGGACGGAGATAGGGAATGCCGTTGGCTTTGAGCAGTTTCCTCCCCTCCATTGTGCCTTTCACGGACGCCTCATAGCTACGATGAGATGGGAAGTGTCACCGCCTACAACGCCAATTCTCGCTTTATATCGTCTTGTGCATCTTTAATCTCGTCCACCTCCACCGGGATGTCCAGCGTTTCCTTCCAGGGCAGGTTTCGATTCATCGTCTCCAGCGCGGCTTGGAGTCCCTTCTATGGCGTCATTCAATTGAAGGTGGTGCATACAACATCCTTCTTTATGGGCTCTCTGTGCGCGCTCTTCATTCGCTGCAATGCTTGCATCTCCTCGTCAAACTGCGGGTCGTAGGAGTCACTCTCTCTAGCGATGAAGGAGGGGAGGAATGTCACACTCGGAGCTCATTCTATCGGCTGTGTGGAGAGAAAATGAGGAGCAAAAGGGAGTGCGGAAATACGTCCGTTTTTGGGAGAGGGTGGAGGGGAGGGGTGGATGAGGGAATTGCAAGGAAACACAGCAAGACTCGAGGAAGGAGGAGAGACTTGCTAGAATCATCATCCCCTTCATTCCTCAGAACGACGGGATGCTTCGTAGTGGAACAATAAATGGACTGAAGCGCTCCTTTTCGTCGTTTGTCACTGGAGTTCCGAAGTCAGTGCGGAATGGGGACGGTCGTCGTGTGCAGCGCAATCTGCGGAAGGACTACATCCGGAAGAAGGGGAAGTCGCACTCTTCGACGATTTGGTTGGATCGCCAGCTTCGGGATCCCTACACGATTCGTGTGGGGCATCTTTATTTTAGTGATGAGTAGGCCTCCGAAGAGGGACATCGATCCCGCGCCTACTTCAAGTTGGAGGAGATTGACAGGGTTGCTTCCAGTGGAGGAGAGTGACATGTAGAAATACACAGTGTTTCACAAGAACGACGTTGTGGTGGATGTGGGTGCGGCGCCGGGGGGTTGGTCGGAGTACGCCGTGAAGCGCGTGGGGATTACGGCTCCCTGCTCCGTGCTTTCGATTGACCTGCTTCCCATCGCTCCCATCCTCGGCGTGCATTGCATCCAGGGCGACTTCTTGGACGCGGAGATGAAGAGGCTGCTGCTGCACTACATTGACGGGAGGCGAGTGAACACCGTGTTGAGCGACATCGCGCCCAACTTTTCGGGGGACCATTCGATCGATCACGAGAGACAAGCCGTCGTTTTAGTAGGCTTTTATGAATAGATTGCGATGTGCCGAAGCGTTCTCGCCTTTGCGAGAGAAGTGACGGAGAAGGAGTGTACTGTTGTGTTGAAGGTGCTGCAGGGAAGCGAGTTTGCGTCGTTCATGAAGGAGGCGAGAGGGCTGTATAGGGAGTGTCACATTATGAAGCCGAAAGCGTCTCGGAAGGAGTCGTCGGAGGTCTATTGCATATTTCGTTCGTGGAGTGTTTGTTCGGAAGTGTGTTTGTAATCGCAATAGCAGCGAATGCTTAGTGAAACGGATGGATGTGTTGAAAGAGGCGATGTACGTTCATTCTCTGACGTTTCATAGGCCTCCTCTCCCGTCCTAAACACAGCACTGAAGACCGTTTCTTTCTAGTCAAATGGAACTCTCTTCACGCAGAATAACGACGGACCCCCCCTTCACAGTGCATCTCCTGCGAATGGCCGGGTATCCACATCCGAGGAAAGAATAATGTGTTTAAAGTGCCACACCGCGTCTATTCCATTCGACCAAGCGATTGCATACTGAAAGGAGCAGAATGGGTGGTTCACAGCGCGGCAATCGCTCCCACAAGTATTGTCTCATGAGCCAATCATCTTCGAGGATTTGGACGGCTGATGAGAATGGCGAAAAACCCGATCGCATTGAAATGCGTGGTATTCACATGGGAATGCGAGTGAGGTGTGTGAGAGGAGCATAGGGCCTCAATTGTACCGGCTTGTGAGGGTGACGGCATCTATTCTTTCTACTCGCTTCTCCATCATTTGTCTTCAGAACGACCCAGTATAATGAAGAGTATATCGTTATACACAATGGAAGAAGTAACACAATTCATGGCAATCCCAACATCGTTCAAACGGTGCCAGTAGACTGCATTACCCTATTCCAATCCCCAGGTGCATTCTCCAACCCAACTCCTTTCCAATCATCACACAAGGCCAAGTAACACAGAAAAACAGAGCACACACCAAACTCCATTTATTCATTCTATCCCTGTCGTGCAATACTTGCACTTCTTGAACGAGGTTCCAGTGATAGCCAAAAAGGATGGGAATTTTGGAGCGCGGCCCTAGAATCAGCCAATCAAATGACGTATGGCCCGCTGCGTTTCTACCATTTTGGTCATAACCGTGGTTTTGGAGAAATGCAATTGCCATTCACAAAAATCATAAATAGTTTTCATTGAACGACAATGAAGTATTTGGCGCTTATTGCTCTGTGTATGTGAGCTGTGGGAGGTGTGAGGCGTAGTTTCTGTTGCTATGAGCACGCTGACCTGCGAGAACGGTCAGGTTTACTTCTCGGTGACGAAGAAGTGTATGAGCTGGGGTACGGAGGAGTCGTACAAGATTCTGAACGGTGCCACCGTGCTGAAGACGAGCGCTGCGTTCGCGAACAACGAGCAGCGCACGGATGAGTACTGTCTGCAGGCCACGACCAACAACCAGTACAAGTTCCAGCTCATTGATTCTTACGGTGATTCTTGGTTCGCTGGCGCTTGGGTGAGTGTGGCTGGTATCTACGGCAACGTGGTGTTCAAGGGCTATTTGACGGAGAAGAGACAGGAGGAGTACGACCTGTCGATGTACTACCCCGTGACGAAGGGTCAGCAGTGGAAGATGTACACGTCCGCGAGCAGTGTCGATCCCAACTGGAACACGCTGAACTTCTCGGACGGCAGCTGGCAGACGGTGACGCTGGGCTCCGTCTCTTCCGTGTCTGGCACGCAGTACTTCCGCAAGACGTTCACTGGCATTCCCAACATGGCTGCGTACGAGGTGTCGATGAACTACAAGTTCGGTATCGTCGCGTACGTGAACGGCGTGGAGGTGTTCCGCGACCACATTGCTGAGGGCGCGGTGACTGCCACCACTCCTTCCAACGGTGCCTTCACGGAGTACGAGTACCACGGCGTCATTCGTCCCGCGAAGGAAATCGAAGCGAGCAGCGTGCTGGCGGTGGAGCTGCACTTCCCCACGACGGGCGAGAACGCTGTGGAGTTTGACGCGTACGTGGCTTCGCTGGCGTCCTCCATCCCCACGACGGAGTCGGACAAGTGCTTCATCTACCCGTACGCCGTGACGCTGACTTCTTCGGGCGGCAATAACGCTGCCAATATCTTCAACTGGGGCAAGCAGGACTACTTCTCTGCTGGCTCTAGTGCTCTCCCCGCTACGGTGACCTACGAGTTGAGTGGACCTCGCGCGCACGTGAACGCGCTGCGTGTGTGGCCCTACACGTACGCGACGCAGTCTCCTTCCGCGTTCACGTTGTCGGGTGCGATGAGTTCTTCGAGCACCTACAGCACTGTCATCAGCATCGCACAGACGTCGTACACGAGCAATGTGTACAAGATGTTCTACGGACGTGTTAACGCGAAGCCGTACCAGTCCTACCGCCTGACCATCTCGGCTTCGTCGACGACGATTGCGTACGGTGTGGAGGTGCAGCCGGTGACGTGCGCTGATATGATGCCCGCTTCCATCACGTTCGAGCCTGCCTCGTACTCGATGTACACGTACTTCGAGGAGGCGGACATTCATCCCTCGATCATGGAGTTCAACAACTGTGCTGTGTCCCCCGCGCTGCCCGAGGGCATGAGCATGAATCCCACGACTTGCACCATCACGGGCAAGCCGAGAGTCGGTTTGGCGAGCACCACGTTCACGGTGACGTCGACGATGGGCGGCGTGTCGATCACGGGTACCTTCACGCTGCAGGTAACGGACTGCGCTGGCACGCTGGTGACGGTGCTGCGTGATTACAAGTCGAATGCGGTCGCGGAGTCATTCTCGATCAAGGACATGACGACGCAGCAGGTGGTGCTGAGCGTGGCGCTCAACTCGGGTCAGGTGAGCAACCAGGACTGGTCGGCGGTCCTCTGCTTGACATCTCCCAAGTACGAGATCGATGTGGGTTCCTCCAATAACTTCTGGATGGAGAAGTCCCGTCTGTACGTGAACGCGATGCTCACCGTCGATGAGTACGAGACGATCGTGCGTATGCGTTACGACGCGTATCTGGGCACTCCTGTTGATTTCGTGATGAACGCGCAGTGGTCGGTGGGTAACCACGCGCAGTGGTTCTACAAGATGGGCGAGGTGCCCGCGAACTGGTACAACTCGGACACGTCGGGCTGGAGCACGGCGAACGTCGGCACCTTCCCCGCGTCCTCGAACCAGATCCAGCTGTACAAGCAGACCTTCACCGTGTCTTCTCTTGAGGACGTGGCTGGTTTCGTGATCTCGCTGCGCTACCTGTACGGCTGCGTGATCTACATGAACGGTGCGGAGGTGTTCCGCAACGGTGTGACGGGCGACGTGAGCGCGTCGAGCGTGGGTCTGAACGCGTACACGGATCTGCTGTACCGCCAGATCTCGCTGCCGGCGAAGACGATGGCTACTCCTGATACTCCGTCTGTGAACTACCTGCAGGAGGGAACCAACACGATCGCCATTGCCATCGTGGCGCAGACCTCCTCCCAGACGCAGTCCGTGTTCAACTGCGCGGTGCGTCTGATGAGCGGAACGAACTCGCGCGTGTTCGGTTACTCGCTGAGCTACAGTTCCTTCAACGGCGGCTTCCCTGGTGATCTGGCGAACCTGCACCACATCAACCACATTTCAATGACGACCTGCGCCGATTCCTACTGGACGATCATCTTCAATAACGACCGCCGCGAGTGGATCAACGCCGTGAACGTGTATCTGTACTACGCTCAGAACGACAAGTACCCGGGTGGCTTCGCGTTGAAGGCGCGTAACAACAACCTGGAGGACTGGACGGTGATCAAGAACGTGACGGGCATGACGTGGTCGCTGGTGGGCGAGCAGAAGAACATCTGGCTGGAGAACAACAAGCCCTGGAACCAGTACCGCTTCGACAGCTTCACGAGCGCGAAGGGCGACTGCACGTGGCAGATCGGTGCCTTCGATATTCTGTCCCGTTCCGTGCCCGTGACGATTCCCGACTTCACGTACAACACGCCGGTGCTGATCACGAAGGATATTGAGATGGGCGAGCTGTACCCCAGCGTGGAGTACTACTACGACTTCACCGTGTCTCCCGCGCTGCCTACGGGTCTCCAGATCGACCCCTTAACGGGTAAGATCTCGGGCACGTCGCACGCGGAGTCTCCGTCGACGCAGTACACGATCACCGCGAAGAAGCTGGGCACCACGACCTCGTCCTCGTTCGTGATTACGATGTCCGTGGACATTTGCTACGGCGGCAAGTCGCTGATGACGATGGTGGTGAACACCGACGGCTGGCCTCACGAGGGTTCGTACAAGCTGTTCTCGGGCAAGGGCACGAGCGGTCAGATTGTCTACCAGAACACGGCGTTCAAGGTGAAGAGCGGTCTGAACTACGGCGACTTCTGCGTGGCGCACGGCATCTACACGCTGGAGCTGTACGATTCCGCCAAGGACGGTTGGAACAACCCCGCTGGCTACTACCTGACGGTGGACGTGGGCACGATGATCTTCGACATGGGCCAGTTCCCGTCGGACGTTCCTTCGATTTCGACGATGTTCTCGTCGCAGCTGCCGTTCCAGATCGAGTACGACACGTGGAAGGTGTTCAACAGCGCGGATGCCGTGGCTGCCAACTGGAACGCGGTGGACTTTGACGACGCTGCGTGGGCTTCGCTGAAGGCTGCGGAGATGGCCAACCACATGGGCACGACGGCGTACATCCGCCACGAGGTGAACATTCCGTCCATCGACGACTACTTCGTGCTGAACGTGCGCGTGAAGTACTCTGGTGGTGTTGTCGCGTACTTCAACGGCCGCATCGTGGCGCGCTTCAACCTGGAGGACAGCTTCGACGCTTCGACGGAGGCGATTGCCGTGCACGACGCGACGCTCTTCTCCAAGTTCCACGTGGTGTTGCCGACGGTGGGCGCTGTGACGGGCAAGAACGTGATCGCCTTCGAGGTGCACCGCGCTCCGGGTCAGAGCGAGCTGGTGTTCGACGCGACGGGTGTGTTCGGCGTGAACGACTGCTCGATTGTGGTGGACACCTTCTCGACCATTGACAGCAGCGACGTGTCGGGCTGCACGAAGGAGGACCTGCTGGATCTTCTGCCCACGACGTACGGCAACATCCCCAACGCGGCTGGTTCCTTCCTTTCCTGGATTGTGGAGAACCTGGAGGGTTCCAAGTACAACAGCTTCGCGCTGCAGACGAACACGGCGGTGAGTGGCTACGGCTTCTCTGTGTACGGTCGCTGGGAGGAGGGCGAGGACTTCATCAGCGCGCTGGCGGTGACGGACCAGTCGACGAAGAACAGAGAGCGTTCGGCGTGGGCGATGCCGGTGGGTATCGCTGGCTTCACGCAGTTCCGCTTCGTGGTGGATATGGCTGCTAACATTGTGCCTAGCACGAACGCGTACGTGATGCAGTACTGCAAGCCGAGCGGCAGCGGTTCCTGCCCTGCTGTGGGTGACTATCCTTCTGTTGGCGAGGGAGAGATTTCTCCGGCGAAGTGCGCGGATGGCTTCCGTGGCTACGCGTACAGAACGTGCACGAACGGTCAGCTGGGCGACGTGCAGAACGACAAGTGCGAGTACAAGGTGCCGGCGAGACTGAACTACAACAACAACAACATGGAGTTCATCATGGGCACGGAGGTGTCGAGCGGCGTGCCTCGTTATCGCAACATCATCACGGAGTTCTTCATGCAGGACAGCACGCCGCTGCCCGAGGGCTTCTCGCTGAACCCCACGACGGGTGAGATCACGGGTCTGCCCCAGGCGACGATGGATTCCAAGACGTTCACGGTGCGTGGCAAGAACCCGAAGGGCGAGGTGTTCGTGGAGATCACGATTTCGGTGCGCAAGGGCTACTGCTTGCCTGAGGGCGTGTTCGAGCGCACTCCTGTGGGCGAGGTGGCTGTGTACCAGTGCGCCATGCAGGGTAGTTATGTGGGCACGCAGACGAGAGCGTGCGTGCTGGGCAAGAAGAACGGTGAGTGGCAGAAGGCGAGCGGCTTCTGCATGCCGATCTTCGGTATTGTGCTGCTGGTGTTTGTGGTGATTATTGTGATTGCGGCGGTGGTTCTGATCCTCATGAGATCGCGCAAGGCGAAGGCTGTTGGCGGCGTGAAGGGCAAGGGTGGAAAGAGTACCGCGAGCAAGAAGGGTGCTGCGAAGAAGACGTCGACGAAGGCTGTGAAGGTGTAATGCGTATAACTTCAAGAGTTGTTCTGTTTGTTGTTGCTTTCGAGTGGTTGTGTTGTTGCTTGCATTGGTGGTGTTATGATCTGAAGTGAGAAATGGAATTCGTCGGAAGGGACGCGCTTTGAGAATCCGTCAGATTTGAAGAATGAATGTGAGTATGGAATTGCGTATTGACGTTAGGTGGTGTGTGGAGCGAAGTGTAATGGTTAGGGAGGTTTTGGATGTGTTGGAGAGGATTGTGTGGAGATGAGGGTGTTATCCTTCTCGATGGAGGGAGAAGGGTGGTCTAGGTTCTGTGTGGCGCTTTATGTGGGAAGATCAGGATGCGTGTAGCATTTCAGCGATTTTTGCTTAGGAGGTGCTTTCGAGTGGTTATGTGTGAATGGAAGAGGGGCTTGGGGTATTGTATAGCGTCGTACTGCAGTAGAGCAAGTAGGAAAGGGAATGAAGGAAGTGCTGGGTTTGCTCGCATATGTAGTTGAGTTATTGTGAAATCCGCTCTTGGATGGTGGGTATCTGGAGTGGAATCGTGTGGTTGAAGTGGTTGTGTGATATCAAATAACTCAGAGAGCTCTCGCTGTGTTCTGGATTAAACGCATCGTTTCAAGATGATTACCCCATAAATCATCATTCTTATTTCATTTCAAGCAATGATCTCATGAAATCGAAGTTTGCATTCCACCAATGCCGACCCTCTGCTGCTTCTGACTAATCTGGTGCAGCGTGTATTGCAGACCGTCAAATAGAAGCTCCAATCGGTTATTGAACTCCTGCTGCTTCTCATGGTTGATGCGGTCGCGCTCTAGCCACTCTCTCTCCGCCTCCACCATCATACCGATGGTTGAGCGGTCTCTGTATGCGGTAGCGCGTCATCCCCTCCGACTATGTCGAATCACGCGGCTGCGGCTGAAGATCGTCGCCTGACTGGTTTTCTTTCATCTCGTCGTCTCCAATACCGTCGTTGGAGTCGTCTCCATCTCGAATGAGTCCAAAAGCTGAGGGTTTTCTGTCTCTTGCTGCACGAACTCCCGGACACCACCATCCTCTGTGTGAGCACTCGCCGTTGTATATGACATCCTCCAGTCTTTCATTCACTGGCTCATGATTCATAACCCCACTCATTCCAGTATGATAATACGCGTGCAGCATCTCCCTACGGAAGTATCGCTCTTCGAGTCCGTTGGGTTCTCTCCTTGTAGAGATTGTGGCATGCTCTCTATGTGTGATTACGCATTGCTTGCAGAAACGAGTCGAATGCTCTTTCTGGAGCGCAGCAACGGTGCGCATTACATTTAGGAGCAATGGGAACTATTCCGTCAGCGATATGTCGCCCGCCTTCGTGGAGATGCGTCGTGAGTTATCTCCTACACGATGCTGGTGATTACGTTGCGTGCTGTTTTGACATTCGTTGGCGTACCCAAGCTTCCTCCGCCTGACAGAGAAGAGCTCAGCAACGTAATCAACATACTCCTGTCTCCACGCATTACCACGGCCGTTTCTTCTGTTCACTCTATTGTTGTTTTGTCTGTTAGCCATTTCAAATTACTCTCTGTGGATGCTCGCGCTTTGTTATTCACGTTATTTCAATAGCACGTCACACTGAATCATACACGACTACCAACGCGAATATACTTCGCTTCGAATCACGATTCATATCTCAGTTTCTCTTTGAGACGCGCTCCGATTTCGCCATGAATCACATCATCCAAGCGCTGTCGAATACACCCCACACCCTCTCCGAATACCGCGTATTCCCGGAAGTGGGTATCCTTATAGGTTAGGAACTATTGCGTGTGCTAACGGGGAGTACACACTCGTTGCGCTCCTTGAGCGCGATATTCGAGAACGAGCGTTACGCGCATGTGAAGACGCGCTTCTTTCAGAGTATCTGCCTTTCTGAATAGGATCATGATCAGCGGATGTCCCCTTCATCTTGAAAATGGCGAAACGATGCCTCTGTAGTCCCCTTTACACGAGGAAGGATTGGATTGGTAGTGTAGTGTATCACTGTAGTTGTAATCATTAGGAAGAATGTAAAGACATTGTTTATTCGCGAGAAGAAGCGGTACAGCTCATGTGCTGCTTGACGCTTGGAATCTACCCCTTTGGAGAGAACCAGCGCAGTTTTGTGGATCTGCAGGACAGTGTGAGCAGTGTATAATCCTTTCACGCATAGGGCGTTGAGAAGTTCCTCTTCGTGGAAGAGTACTTGAACCGCATGGCGGAGGGAAGAATGCCCATGGATGACTTGATCATTCGCAAGTCCAAAGTGTCTCGTCCGTTCACCGCTGATTCTCTCAAACAGTCGACTGTTCCCCTGAGGGTGATTACACTCTCGTCAGAGACAAAGCTGGAAGACTATCCGAGCGGTGTGTATGTGGACTTCGCCAACATGTACGCCTTCCACGGCTGTTTCACTGCCTACGGCACGCAGGAGCAGTTACTGTGCTGTTTGTTCCCGGAGTGCTGCTTGGCGCGATACGTATGCTCGCCGATGGAGGATTTGGAAGCCATCTCCGTGATTGGATGTGTCCGTGTGGGCAAGTACAGCGGCTTCAGTCACACGCTGCGCTACGCCGGTGCGTTGGGCTAGTGGGCGTGTTGCGTGGGCGTGATGGCTAGCGATTCACAGCCTGCGCAGGTGATCGCGATGGACGCGCTGTGCCTGGACGACAGGGACGTGCAGTTTCGGGAGGCGTTGATGCTGCGAGAGATCAACAAGGCGTTCTGCGGCTTCTCGATGGCAGCGAAGGACGTCATTTCCTCTGGCGAGTGGGGCTGTGGCGTGTTCCACGGGAACGCGTATCTAAAGGCGCTGCTGCAGTGGATCGCTGCGTCGCTGGCCGGGAGGGATGTTGGGTTGGTCAAATCGTGTGAAGCGTAGCTCCACCTGTCGCTGTTCGCCTTTCCCGAGGTGGAGGACTTCGTGAATCGTATCAAGCGAAGTGGGAAGGTGAAGACGGTCGGCGATTTGAGTCGGCTTCATATCCTTTGAGTTCCTTTGAGGGGTTTCTTAACGGCAGTGTTGACGGAGGAGTATGCGGTGAGGGGTGGGAATGATGCGTTTGCGTCCTCGTTTGTGTTGAAGTTGTTTGTTGTTTGTTGGTAATCGAGTGTTGTGTGGTTTCTTGAGTGGTAGTGTGGTGTTTCTTGAGTTGTTGTGTGGAGAGGAGTTGTATTGGAGGGTTTGATGAAGAGAGAGAAAGCGTCTGATGAAAACACGAACACACTATACAACTACAACACTCACTTCGTCGCCTTCTTAGAAACGGAAGACTTCTTGGTGAGGAAGAACACGACAAGGACGACGGCGATGAGGACTACAACGACGACGTAGATGATGGGGTACTTCTTGTCCTGCGGCGCTTCGGGCGTGCACTTGGCATCCGACACGCGCGGGACGGACACGCCGTTCACGACCAGCGACGCATCCGTGAACGTGG
>JANPWJ010000571.1:0-14640 GCA_027406325.1 Blastocystis sp. subtype 2
GATGCCTCAGGGAATGGGTGGCATGTATTAAGATGTGTACATTTATGGGTGGCGTGTTTGTTGGAACAAGGAGGAGTACTGCTTATTCACTATTGTTGGGTAAAACCTCTACACGTCACCTCCGCTCCACGCACTCACTTTGTTACAAATAAAGAGACCAGTCTGAGTCGGTTTCTGGGTCTGCCACGGCTCCTCGAACTCGATCACGGCTTCATTCCCCCTCATCTCAATCCTCTTCACTCCGAAGTACCCTCTCATGGCGGTGATCACGTCCGTCTCCGTGGCCTCGCTCGGCAAGTCCTTCACCACCACTTCCCTACTGCGATTGTCAATCTGGTACATCGACCGCGTGAACGCCTTCTTGGACGGATACGTCTTCCCCGGGTATCCTCTCTTCGTCTGGGGCGCCGGTCGCGCCTTATCGGCATACTCCTTGAACATCGCAATCAACTCGTTCATTACCGCCTGGTTCAGCGACTCGTGCAAAAACGTTCCCGCAAAAGGAACGACCGTCGATTCCAGCAGGGACGTGACCTCGTTCTCCACGCTGCCCACTTCGCTGGACGCCACCACTTTTCCCTCCAAGTTCTTCCCGCTCGTCTTCAGCACCTGATACAGCTGACGCGTCAGGGCGAACACCGACGTCATCACCCTCATCACCGCAGCCTCCAGCTCGCCCTTCTTCGCCTCCTCGATCGTTGGCGTCAGTTTCGCGTACTTTCCCGCCAACTCCCGCTTCTTCTCGATCGTCGCGCGCAGCGTCGCGATCTCCTGGTTCACCAGACTCTGTCGGTCCTCCACCAGCTTTAGCTTGTCCTCGGGGTGGAGCTGCTCCTCCTCCTCCTTGCGCGCCAGCTGCAGGCTCTCCGGCGTGTCGAACGTCGCGGGGTCGTTGGCGTTGTAGTAGGGTTCCACCACCACCGAGCGACTGTTGAAGACGGCGGAGCGCGAGTGCATGGCGAGGTAGGCGTATTTGGAGAGGAAGAATTGAATGATGGCGCTGGAGGCTGATTCTTGGATCTAGTTGTGATTGTGACAAGGAGGAGGAACGGTGATGTTTGCGATTGCGCCGTAGTGCTTGAAGTATTTGGCAAGATCCATAATCTAGGTGTGAGGGGTTTGGAGGAATGCGACATTGAGGTACTCCTTCGGGATATTGCGCACCATCACGCATCGGAAACGGACGTTTGTTTCTATTCGTTACCGAGTTGGAGGAACACGACTCTCGTAGAGCTCGAATTGCAGCTTCGCCTTCTGCAGGGACGAGGTGTTGGGATCCATGATGCCCTGGAGCAGCTGTGTCGCCTTTTCGATGGACAGGAACGACTTCTGAGGTCGCTTTGCTTTCCTCCAATTCTGGCTTGATTCTGGCTTTGAGGGAGACATATTTGCGTCTTCATTCTATTCCATGACTTCATCGCATTTCCACTACAGTTTGATCATCGGGAATGGCTTCAGAGTGATCATCGGGAACAGTTTCAGAGTGATCAACGGGAGCGGCTTCATAAGCAGGTGTTTCTTCTTCATGCGCAATATCATTCTACGATTCAATAGAGACGCGAAGAGAAAACGGTAACGTCGCTCACTGTGGATGTGAGTTCTGGCTTTGTCTCCTCCTCTTCGTTGGCATCGTCGATATGGTCCACGTTTGTATCCGGCACTGTCTTGTCATCCTCGAGTGTTTCAATGAACGCGAAAAGGGAATCGATAATTCTGTCTGTGTCTATTCCTCACGATGCGAGAATGCCACTACCGGACTGGAGGAAGACGTTGGTCTCCTTCTTGAGCGTACTCCTAAGAGTGGTGATATCTCCGGGCATCTGATTGAGAAACACCATTATGTATGTGATAATGGAGGATGTGTCGCCGATACTCCTACACGTGATGCAGAGAGGGAGAATGAACGTCGCTTGCGATAGCAGTTTGTGCAGCTCCTTTTCCACCTGTTTCTGCTTCTCAGGGT
Source organism: Blastocystis sp. subtype 2 (assembly GCA_027406325.1). NCBI lineage: Eukaryota > Bigyra > Opalinata > Blastocystidae > Blastocystis > Blastocystis sp. subtype 2. The sequence continues at coordinate 1,964 of JANPWJ010000571.1, forward strand.
CTTCCAGGCACTTCATTCTCGCCGTTTTTGGTTTTGTATTGGTGGGATCCCCACTATTCATGGATACTGCTGTACATCGAAACTGTGCTCCCCATCTCCAAGGAATTCTCGTCATATTGTACGCCATCGTCCCCCTTTCGCATCCCCTTTTGCTGAAGAGATCGAGGTCGTGCTGCTGAAGTTACACTGATGGATGTATCAACAGTAGCGGGAAGGTTCGCGTGGGCCTCATCGAATAGAGTCGGCTGTCTTCCTATCTGCGAGAGGTCTCGCAGCAGTTTGACGAAACGCTGTATATATCTTCTTTGCATTACTGAGACTAGCACGCCCATCCAGCGCGAGTATCTAAGTCGCCTGGGATACACCGCCCATTGCTCGACATCGAACGTGAACCCTTTTGCGATGATATCAGTTGCAGAATTCCCAGTCCTCCCAAACGGCCGTGGAGAGCGACGAAACTGGATGTACTCCATGCAAATGAGCGAATCAGGACTAGTGAACAAGACCCTGCCTATTGACGATGAGGAAGGAGCAACGGCAGCGGAAATGACTCCTGGGCTTTCTTCGTGTCCGACGGAGAATCAAAAGAAGACGGACGCATCGTCGTTGAGCAAGACAAGCACGCTCGGCCGTTTTCACTCCATTCACTCTACCGTCTACGAGGCGAACAAGACGCAAGACTTCTTCTTTTCGCAGAATCCTCCCGAGGAGAAGCGTTCTGTGAGCGAAAAGGTCCCTATTTGGTTGTGTGCGTGATGCGTAGAAGCATCGCCTCTCCCTTCCCAGCGAACTCGTTTGGACAGTGGCTGACTTCTGATGACCTAGTTCTTGAAGCCGCTATCGCCTGACAAGGTGGCCGTGATCACGCGAAACTCACGAGCGAAGTATCTCTCTTCTGTTCATTTCAGACGTAGCTCTGCAAAGGAGGAACCGAAACAAGCCCTTCCGGCCCAGGACTATCTCTTCTCCCCCATTAAGGAGGGAAACACGTCGTGCCAGGTGACGACTCCGGATCAGAAGACGGAGAAGCAGAAGACGCTCCTGGAAGCGAATTCCGTTCTCGAAAGTAACTCCCGTTCCTTGTTCCCGCCAACTTCTTCGCCTTCCCAGTTTTCCGCTATATCCCCGTTATCGGATCCAAACAACCCGGACGGGAATGACGACTTGAAGAAGCTATCGGCGAAGTCACGAGAGCGTTATTTGAAGAATATGAAGATCTTGGACGAGGACAGTTCCTTCGATGAAGATGATTCTTTGTCCGCTGCCCATGTTTCCTATTTCTGTGACGATGACAAGGAGAACGAGCAGAATATCACGTTCCAGCCCGACGAGGACTACTACAAGAATGCGGTGTCGAATGACGATGTTCCGACGGAGAAGAAGAGAGAGCACGCTCTCGAGGCGGAGAAGGAGCCGATGGAGTACCACACGATCACCTCGATCGTTCAGCCCACAATGGAGGAGATGCTGAATGGCGTTGATATGACGAATGGGAATGGGCTGCAAGACACGGACGCGATTCCCTGTCTGGACGATTCCCTTGTAATGTAATTGCACGTATCGAGTCGAGAGCATTTTCCCTTCTCTGTTTGACATTGCTATATCCTTTAGGAGAATGGTCTCTAGCACACTTTTGTGTTTCTTTTCCATTTGTGTTGTTTGTTTAGGGAATGCGTTTTGTTTGGGCGAGGATAGAGCATTTATGGGAATGAGAGTGGTTTTGAGCGAAACAGAAAACTAAATCAATTCGTACTATCACACACATCGTCCTCCTTTATCGTAATGACTTCGTCTTCGCTGTTCTGGATATCACCCGATTGCGTTGCCTTTTGCAGGTTTTCTTCCGCCTCCTGTTTCTTCTCCTCTTCTTGCTTTGAAACGACGTCGTTCTCATTCTCTTCAACGGTGATTGTCTTTTCGGCAATCTCTTCAGAAGGCAGTTGCGTTTCTCGTTCAGCGTTCTCTTCGGGAACGTGCTGCGTGGTTTCGGGAGTGTTTTGTGTATTCTCTGTGGGGTGGGTTTCATCATCCTTCTCTTCCTCAGCTGTCTGCACTTCTTCCTTCTCTTCCTTCTCCTTCACTTCTTCCTTCACTTCCTCCTTCTTCACCTCCTTCTTCACCTCTTCACTCTCCTTCACTTCTTCCTTTTTCTCTTCACTCTCCTTCACTTCTTCCTTTTTCTCTTCACTCTCCTTCACCTCTTCACTCTTCACACCATCTTCACCTCCCTTCGGGTTCTCCGAGTGATCGAACGCCTGTTCCAGATCTCGCCGAATCGACGGACAGTAGCTGTCCAGCATCGTCATCGTCGCCTCCAGCACGTTCTGCCCCGACACCTCGTTCATGATATCGAACCGCTTCTCCACAATCATCACCATCAACAGATTCTTCATGCGCTCCGTCGTCATCTCTCCAATGCCGCCCTCCTCGCGGATGTACGAGCACAACAGGTCGATGAATCGCAGCCACAGCGAGGCGTACCCCGGCTGCTGCGACAGCGTCTCGCTGGAGGCGAGCATGGTGGAGGTGGTGATTCCGATGATGTACGAGCGATCGCGCTCGTTGGTGCCGTAGTGGGAGAGAAGCGGAAGAATGATGGAATCGTAGCACTTCAGAAGCGCCATGCCCGAAGGCACCTTCTCGCCGCGGCGCAACAGACAGCGCTGGAGACGGTCCACGGCGAACTCGGGAACCTGGAGATGAAGGAGGAGGAGAAGACAAACCTGATTTGACATGTGGAAGGAGTTGTTGGCGAAGGTGGAGAGAACGGTGATACACTGAAGCCAGCACTGATCGAGCGACGGGATGTTGTCCACGGAGTCAGAGGAGTCGATCACAACATCCTGGTCGGTTGAGGACTTGATCAGATACATCGTCAGCGCGAAGCTACTCTCTGACGCGTGTCATAGACACTTACACGTACTCAATGATCTGCTTGCCCCACGAGTCGTCGCGATTCCCTTCGACTATCCATAAGCCACACTCGCCACACCCACTTGTCAACAGCGCGCACTTCAACACGGGCACGAAGTTGATCACGCTCACCTTCTTCTCCTCGAGCAGGCGACACAGCACCTGCCACACCAGCGGGCGTCCTGTCTCGTTGCCCGCATCCTTCTGCAGGAGCGTCATGATCGGCTTCCACTTGGAGGGCGTGGACAGATACGGGTAGAGGTGGTTCAGCAGGTAGTAGATGCCCGCGACGCGTCGCGAGGAGAGGCAGATGTGCGATGGAATGGGCTCCAGCAGGGCGATGAGAGAAAGGGACTGCTCCACCAGCTGCGGCTTGGAGAGCAGAATGTTGGCGAGTGTGTTGATCTCCACGATGAACCGTTCCAACACGTACTTGAAGTCCTGCTTGTGAGAGGGAGACAACACGACTACCATCTCGATCGCGATGCCCCGCACGCGCTCGAAGAAGCTGATCACGAGTCCCCACACCATCCCGATGCGATCCACGTTCTTGGAGAGAAGGAGCACCAGCCAGTGCAGCTTCAGCAGATACAGCGAGGTGAGCTTGCGGTTCGAGCAGTGCGTCTGCGAGATGGCGAGCGCGTGGTCGGGCGAGATCAGCGCGTTGAAGAGGACGATCCAGTTGTTCACCTTCATGCGGTTGCTCTTCGTGAATATGTCCTCCACGTTGCAGCTCATCACAGCTTCCTGAATGGACTGCTGCAGCTGCGGCGCCACCGCCTCCACTTCCGAAGCGAACAGCGAGCTGATCGCCGTCCAGAGCCCGCGTTCTTCGTTAGACTTGGCCTCGCAGCTGCCAGCAAAAGAGGGAAAAACGGTGGAGTCGGGCGAGGCGATGTCGAGGAGTGTGGGCGAGGGAGGCAGGAGCGAGCGAGCGTCGAGCCAGAAGAGAAGATCGATGATGCACTTCCACTCCTATGAATGAGAGAGAGAGAGCGCGGGAACCGTTTCGAGCGAGGTGGCGTACTGTGTGGTGAGCTTGAAGAGGAGTTGGATGGTGTGGATGCACTTCCACGCGCTGATGTCGGTGGTGGTGGAGTCGAGTGGAGATAGACTCTGCTGGGACTGCGAGGGCTTCGAGGAACACTGCAGGACGAAGGAGGTGATGATGGTCGCGAGGTAGGTGAAGGTGCTCGTGACGAGGGCTTTGTTCTCGAAGTAGTGCGCCACGTGGACGAAGTCCTGGATCGCGCCCAACGCGCGGTTCAGAAGCTGCTCGTCTTCGCTCGTCACGAGAATCATCTTCGCGTCACATCAAGCTCCACACACCCACCTTGATCGCCTCGAAGGCCTTCTCCTCCATCAGCATGAACATGTCCTGGTCGCAGTCACCTGCAAGGATGTTGCTGTCTACGCGTCACCTCCGCCTGCATGGCCCACCGCCCATGAACACTGCCTGACTCACCTTGTTCGCTCGGTAGTTGATGTCCTCCTCCCAGTGACTCAGGTCCAGCATGTCCGTCGACGACGACAGCAGCTTGATCTCCTCGTTCTTGATGCTGTCGTACAGGTAGCGCAGGTACTCCACGGGCAGGTCGTGGTCGTCGTTGATGCCGTGGTTGTTCCGACAGAAGTCGTCGAACGTCATGCGCGTCTTCACGCCGGGGTTGTGGAGGTCCGTGTTCAGCAACAGACAGCTGAACAGCACGGAGAACAGCGCTCCCGCGGAGAGGAAGGGCCCCGGGTTGGTCTCGTACACGTACACCGACAAGTCGTCCATGATCCGATCGATCGCCTGCGCCTCGCCGGGGATGCGGAAGGTGCCCAGGAAGGTGCGAAGAACCATGTCGAGCGGCATGTCGACGAAGCAGAAGGTGCGGATGAAGTAATAGCGGAGCGTGGCGAAGTACGGGTTGCGGTCCTCGCTGTAGGCCAGAGCCTCGCCCAGCACCGTCTTGTCGATCTCGGTGGTTTCCTTGAGGAGTTCGGCGATGGACTGGAAGTCGTCCTTGGAGGCGATGAGGTCTTCTTTCTACGAGAGACGCGAGGCAAGCGCGACGTACGATGAGGTACTGGATCCACTCGTCCTTCTTGTACGCGGCGTTGAAGAGCAGCGCGAACTCGTGGAGCACCTTCTTGCGATGGCGACGCTTCAGCACGATGTGATTGCTATGTGTCAGAGAGGGATTCAACACGCACTGTTCCTTCTGCTGCTCGGTCCAGTCGCGGTCGTTCCGACTCTTGCAGCGCTGTGCGATGGAGTGGAGGATCTACGAATGAAGCAGGCGCTAAGCACACACCGCCAACAGACCCTGACAGGCAAGCGTGTGGATGGACGTGAGCGGCTTCTTCTCGTCGGGGATCGCGTTGTGGTACAGACAGTCGCAGAGCCGCTCGTACAGGTTGGTGCACTGCGTGTCGCAGTCGTACTACGTGTGAGGCCGCGAGGCAGTCGCGACGTTGGTGTAGAGGTCGATCATGACGGTGGGCTCCTGGCAGAAGTCGAGCAGACTCTCCAGCGCCGCCTCCTTGGGGAGAAACTCGTGTGTGGAGGTGGGTTGGCTAGCTGTGAGAGAGAGGAGGAGAAGCGACATGTCGGCAAGACGGATGTGGACGGATGTGAAGAAAACCTCGAGCTGGACCTTCAGGAAGGACTTGAGGTTCTGGAAGAGGTTGAAGATCACGCGCAGCGACAGCGAGAGATTCATCATGTCGTCCGACTGCGTGTTCTGGATGATGTACTTGCAGAAGCTGCCTTGAAGGAGCTCGATGAGAGGCAGGAAGTTCACGATCACGTCGCCGTTCATCTCCAGAAGCGTGTTGATAGTGGACAGCCCGTAGCGCAGACTCGGCAGGTCGGGACTAGACATAACGGTGATGACACACGAGCACTTCTTGGTGTCGGTGAGACTGATGAGGAACGCGAGGATCTGACACAGCAGCGAGATGTCGTACGGCTTCAGCTCCTCGGGTTCTTCGTCAGAATCCTCCGAGTCGTTGTCACTGCCCTCCGCCTCTTCTTGAGGCTCCAATGCAGCAGGCGTTTCGTCAGGCGTTTCGGGCGTCTTTTCGGGCGTGGAGTCTTCGAGACGAGCCGAGGTGTAGAGAGAGGAGGAGGTGGAGACGTCCTGTGGAGGAAGTTCGCACTGGAACGATTCAGGCTACGAGGTGAATAGGAGAGAGAGAGCGTGCGTGGCGAAGACGCGCGAAGAAGGTGAGGATCGCGTGGGTGAGCGTGCTGACGGCGGACTTCTGGAGCAACTAGGGTGAACGCGGAGAGGAGGGCGTACGGGAGTGACACTGCTGTGAAAGGCCATGTTGAAGATGGTGTCGATCAGGTTCCATGACCGCTTCTTGGTGAGCAGCACTCCCGCGTCGCAGCGAATGCAGTTGAGAATGATGTCCAACAAGTACTGGTACACGGATTCTTCCGTGGTGGAGTACGTGCTCTCAAAACGGCACTGACACAACGCATCCGCGATGGCGTTGATCACGGTAATTGCATCGACAGTCTACGCGTAATCGGGCGACGAAGCAATGACGTCCTTGGTCACAAGTCCGTACAGAATGAACTTGTCGATGGACGTCAACGCCACTAGCGTGAGTTCCGCCCTATTCTTCACACAGAAGACACACATGGTACGGAGTCTCGGGGTTTTTCACCAAATCGAGGAAGGGACCGAAGTACTCCATGGGATCCACTCCTTCCAAGTCGGTAAGAACGCTCATTCGCTCGTGAAGGGACTTGAAGGTCCTCATGAGCGGCGTTTCCGACTACACGATAAATGCAATGCGAAGCGACGCGTACTACAATGGGAATCTCCTTGTAGAACCGCTGAACCGACGTATAACGGGTGTTGAGCTTCATTTGCGCCAGGATGGCGTTGATTTCACCCATAATACAGTGAATGAAGTTTGGTCCCTTCATTTCAGGTCCCGAATACCGAAATAGTCGCTGAGGAACAGTGGACCAAAAATCGGGGCTCTTTCTGTTGTCCCGTGAGTGTCGCTTTCCTTCATTCCCTTACGAGGTTCATTAAAGGGAGAGCAACACAGACACACTACTCGAACAAACGGAGGGTCAAGGGATCCCCCATATTCGAATCCACGAGTGTCCAATTTGAATTCCCACTGTCCTCTGGGAGTCGTTGGTGCCTCTTTCTCTTTGCGACACATCATCGTATGGATACCGAAACGAGTGTTTCTGAGCACGTGGAAAGCTTGACTCCCGAGTTGGATGCGGACTTGCCCCAGAAGGGCGTTCCCCGTCTGATCATTGAGAAACTCGTGCTAGAGAACTTCAAGTCGTACGCGGGCGTGAAGGTAGGGCGTGCTGCTGATTCTTGAGCGGAAGGAAATTGGTCCGTTTCACAAAAACTTCACGTCCATCGTCGGACCGAACGGAAGCGGAAAATCAAACGTGATCGACGCGCTTCTGTTTGTGTTCGGAAAACGCGCCTCCAAGCTCCGTTTGAAGAAGGTGAGTTGCCTTCGTGTTTTGCTCATGAAGTAGGTTTCGGAGCTCATTCACAACAGCGCGAACGTTCCCACCTGCCAATTTGCCCGCGTGTCTGTTCACTTTCAGGATATCATCGACATTGACGACGAGCAGTGGATGCCTCATCGTTTCCTGACGGTGTAGCTATGAGGTGGTTCCCAAGTCGAGCGTTGTGATCAGCCGTGTGGCGTACCAGAACAATACCAGCAAATACTTCATCAACAACAAGGCGAGCAATGCGACGGATGTGACGACGCTCCTTCGGAAGCGCGGCATCGATCTCGACAACAACCGTTTCCTGATCCTGCAGGGCGAGGTGGAGCAAATCTCCCTGATGAAGCCGAAGGTTCGTTCACGCAGTGCTCATGATCGGTAGAGAACGAGCGATAATGACGAGGGCTTGCTGGAGTACCTGGAAGACATCATCGGAAGCGCCAAATACGTGCCGCTAATCGAGCAGAAGGAGGTGGAGGTGGAGAAGCTGAACGATTCCCGCGGTGAGGTGTTGAATCGCGTGAAGGTGGAGTCGTTCTCCTTTCCTGAGAACTAGATTGTGGAGAAGGAGCGCAACACGCTGGAGATCGGCAAGAAGGAGGCGGACCTGTACCTGCGCAAGGAGCGCGAGGTGGCGCAGGAGCAGGGCACGCTGTACCAATTCTACCTGTACGAGGGAAGGAAGAAGAAGGAGGCGGTGAGCAACCAGCTGGATGAAACCACGCACAAGTTGGAGGAGACGCGGGTGAGTGTTGGGTGCGACGAGTGAGGCGAAGGGGTTGTTGAAGGAGTACACGGAGACGATCAAGAAGATGGAGGAGGAACAGGCGAAGGTGACGGCGGAGTACGACGCGCTGACGAAGGAGCTGGCGGCGTGCAAGGAGGAGTACGACTCGTACGAGCGAAAGGACATCCAGTACCACGAGAACATGAAGGCGCAGAAGAGCAATCTGAAGAAGCTGCGCAGCAAGGAGCGCGAGAACAAGGAGGCGGCGGAGACGAAGGCGAAGAGCGTGGAGACGATGGAGCAGTCGCTGGCGCAGCTGGAGAAGGACGTGGTGACGCTGCAGGAGAAGAAGGAGGCGGCGGAGGAGGCGCTGAAGGCGATGCTCAACCGCTTCAAGGAGGAGATCAACGGCCTCAAGGCGAAGAAGAAGGAGATCGAGGTAGGGATGGCGTGTCGGTGTGTTGTGCAGACGACGCTGGCGCCGCTGCAGGAGCGCTACGCGGTGCAGGACTCGTCACTGCAGGAGAAGCGCACGGAACTGGACCTGATCGTGACGAAGCGGACGAAGTGCGAGAAGGCGTTCAAGGAGCTGGAGAGCCTGCTGGAGAGCCAGCGCCGCCTGGTAGGAGCGCGAGAGGAGCGTGAGGAGTAGTTGAACGAGAAGATGATGGACCTGGAGCAGAAGAAGATCCTCTTCGCGCGTCGCGTAGGGCTCAGAGTGAGTGTGATGAGAATAGTCGAGCGAGGTGGAGCAGCAGAAGGAGCGCCTGCAGCGTCTCGCTGCCGAGCTTCAAACCCAGCAAGCCCAGCTGCGTCAGAAGCGTTCAGTGGTATGTAGTGATTCATCCAACTCATGGACAGCTTCGCGAGCGCCAGACGCAGGTGAAGGAACGCGAGAACCGCAGCGGCGTGCTGAAGTCGCTGATGCGCGCGGCCAAGGGAAGTGTGCGCAGAAGCGTGTGGTGAGGCATAGACGGCGAGTTGAGCCAGGTGGGCATCTACGGACGGCTCGGCGACCTGGGCGAAATCGACGGGTTTTACGACATTGCGGTGAGCACGGCGAGCGGCGCACTGGACTACATCGTGGTGGACTCGGCGGAAGGGGCGCAGCGCTGCGTAGAGTACTTGAAGTGGGGGTGAGGGGCGAGAATGAGGCGTAGACGGAACAACGCGGGCAGAGCGCGGTTCCTCATTCTGGACGAGATGCAGTAGGTCTTGTGGGGTGCCCCAACGATTAGAAAGCACGTGAGTGCGATGAAGGCGCCGTTCGCGTGTCCCCCGAACGCGCATCGTCTGTTCGACCTGATCAGCGTGGACGACCCGAAGTTCCTTCCCGCCTTCTACTTCGCGCTCTCGGACACGCTCGTGACCACATCGCTGGACCTGGTGGGCGAATATGGATGGTTTGATGTGAAGGCGACGAAGCTGGCGTACTCCAAGAAGGAGGTGCTGTACCGCGTGGTGACGACGAGCGGTCAGATCATCGAGAAGTCGGGCACGATGAGCGGTGGTGGCAACTCCAACAAGCACGGGATGATGCGTCTGAAGGACAGGAGCAAACGCGCGTCGCTGGACGAGGAGGTGCCGACGAGCAGCGTGGAGGAGCTGGAGCGCGAGGTGAGCGTGCTGAACGAGGCGGTGGAGCGAACGCAGAAGCAGGTGAGCGAGTTGACGGTAGGAGCGAAGAGGAGGAGTGAGTGATAGGAGGAGACGCGCAAGAACGAGGACGAGCTGCCGTCCCTTCAGCTGGAGATTTCCAAGCTGGAGATTGACGTGACCAGCGCGCGCAAGACGATCGAGAAGAAGGAGCCGGACTTCAGGCAGGCGGAGGAGGAGTTCAGGGCGACGGACAAGGAGCTGGAGCGTCGCGCGGCGCTGGAGGAGTCGCTGCGCGTGGAGGAGAACCGTCTGAAGGGTCTGAAGGCGGAGATGAAGTCGTATGAGGATCGCATCAAGGCGGTGGACCGAGAGATCGAGCTGGTGGGTGGCGACTCGATTCAACGCAAGCGCACGGAGGTGCGTCAGGCGTCGGACCGCTACGCGGCGACGCAGAAGGAGATCAACTCGACGAAGGTGCGTCTGCGGTCGGCGAAGAAGGCGATCGTGCAGCTGGGCGAGGAGAGCGAGCGGGTGAAGAAGGAGATCACGGACGCGGAGCAGGCGATCGAGGCGGCGAAGGCGCAGTTCGAGGCGATCGAGAAGGAGGCGGTGAACGTGCTGAAGGCGTTCGAGCTGGCGCAGAAGTCGCAGGCGGAGAAGAAGGAGCACCTGGAGGAAGTGGAGAAGGCGTACGCGAAGGAGAAGAAGAAGAACGTGGACCGCGAGAGCGAGTTGGCGCAGCTGGAGGAGAAGGAGACGGCGCTGAAGCAGGAGCTGGAGGCGGCGGAGGCGCAGGGCAAGGTGTGGATGGAGAAGCTGGAGGCGCTGCGCAAGAAGACATGGGAGAACACGAAGGAGTTGGAGGAGGAGGACGAGAAGGAGGAGAAGGAGGAGGCGATGGAGGTGGAGGAGGACCCCTACAAACGCGTGATTCCGGACGCGGAGGAGGAGCAGCTGGCGCAGGTGGACAAGGCGCGCATCGAGCGTAACATCATCCGACTGGAGGCGGAGCGCGAGAACCTGAAGAAGAACGTGAACCTGAGCACGATTGCGGAGTAGGAGTCAGAGACGAGGTGTGAAGAGTAGATATCGCGCGAAGAACAAGGAGTTCAAGAAGCGCGAGAAGGAGCTGGAGGAGGTGACGGCGAAGCGCGACGCAGTGCGTAAGGAGTTCGACGACTTGCGGAAGAAGCGTCTGGCGGAGTTCATGGACGGGTTCAACACGATCACGCTGAAGCTGAAGGAGATGTACCAGATGATCACGCTGGGCGGCGACGCGGAGCTGGAGCTGGTGGACTCGCTCGACCCGTTCTCGGAGGGCATCGTGTTCAGCGTGCGTCCGCCGAAGAAGTCGTGGAAGAACATAAGCAATCTGAGTGGTGGCGAGAAGACGTTGTCGTCGCTCGCGCTGGTGTTCGCGCTGCACCATTACAAGCCCACGCCGCTGTACGTGATGGACGAGATCGACGCCGCACTGGACTTCCGCAACGTGAGCATCGTGGCGCACTACATCAAAGAGAGAACGAAGAATGCGCAGTTCATCGTGATCTCGCTGCGTAACAACATGTTTGAGCTGGCGGATCGCTTAGTTGGCATATATAAAACGGACAACTGCACGGACTCCGTCTCTATCAATCCTTTTGAGTTGTGTAAAAGTGAATGGGGTGTTTGTTGGAGAGTGCTCAACAAACAGGGAGCATTTCAGAGAAGAAGATTCAAGTCTAATACACCATTCCCTCCCAAGGGTAATGCTTGTATTCTCGTTGGTTTCTATTGTAGACTGACTGCAAGTTCGTAATGGTGAAATCACCACCCGCCGAGCGATTCACGTAGCAGTTGTGGACCTACTCGTTCATCTCCCGCTCCAGCCGTCTACGTGATGGTACTGGCGCGTATCCTTGCCGAACACGCTAAAAGCGTAGTCAGTAGAAGCGTCAGAGGTCTGCTCCTTGCACTTCAGGGCCTTGACAACGCTGTACTCGGCAAATCCATGCAGCGACTTCTGGATCTCGATAGCCGCCACCTAGATCGTGAGAAGGGGTGACGGGAGATACATTGATGGCCTTGACCACGTTCTTGTCATCGCAGGAAATATCAACATACTCTGCGGACACAGCAATAGAGAAGAAGAGGGCTATCAAAAGATAGAGTCGGGACATGGCTAAGACGATTATTTGTGGAAGAGATAAGAGTGGATACAATTGAGAATGAAACTCCACTTCGCATTTCCACGTTTTTGCGTTTTCTCATTCATGTTGCTGGCGGAATGTGCTTGGGGTGGGGTGGAGGATGGTGTTATGGGGATGCGGAGAGTTTTACAGACGATGATTTGAGGAGGGGGAAGTGAGATGTGAGGGTAGCGTTGAGCAGGGTTGAAGTGGGGGGTGATGTGTGGGGATGGGGTGGCGTGAGAAAGGGATGTGAATGTGGAGATGAAGGGCGTTACTCACTTCGTCTATTTTGGGAAATCACGAATATTCAAGTCATTCTACACAATTGGAATACGAATAAACAGTTGGTGAATGGGATTACAAACGAGGGGGACTGATTACTCTTAGAGGCATGTTTCGGTTGGAGTTCTGGTTAGGGGGCTGAACTCGCGAAGAAGGGTAGGGGAAGTAGCGCTGAAGAGCCCCGATGTCTAGTTGTGAGAGAGGGATGAAGTGAGTACTTCCTTGGATTGTGACGTCAGTCTTGTAGCGGAATGCATCTGGAAGAATCACATTGGAGAGACTGGGCATGTCTAAACATCATTCATAGTGGACGAGAATCACTCTCGAGAGTGATGTGACGAGGATTCTTGAATGTGAAACTCTCCCTGGTAGTTGTGAGTGATGTGAGTTTGGGGAGGTCTAGTTCATCAATTCACTCAACGAGAATCACTTCGCATTATCAGTGTGCTTGATTCATCATTGTAATAGAAATAGAATGCACTCTCACCCATTT
>JANPWJ010000573.1:0-16219 GCA_027406325.1 Blastocystis sp. subtype 2
CAGTCACGTTGAACGGGAGTTCCAAATACTGTTTCGCAGCCAGGAACTCAGGCGGTTGTTGAATGGTCAACACTGGCTTCTCTCTCACGATGTTCGAGAACTCGCCGCTCACGGGATCTTGACTTGTTATGTGCTGGCTCAGGAACACCATTCCATCTTCGCGCTTCAACACAACCGAAGTCCACGCGGACTGAGTCTGAATTGTGTACACATAATCATCCTGAGGAACACAGAGCGCCATTCCATATTCACCAGTCTGCACTTTGTTGTTCTGGTACACCATTTCGCCACTCGACTTCTTCAGCGTGAACGAAATGGGATTAATGGATTCCACCACACTGTAGAACCACTTCCCGTACTGACAACCACTCACAGACAACAGAAGCGTCTTCGACACAGAACCACCACTGTTGCTCGCGCGTATTGTGTACGCCTTCTGCTCCGACGACACGGTTGGAACACCCACAATTGCCATATAGCGCGAGCTGATCGACAAACCACTCGGAAGCGCGGGTTCGATCGTCCATGTGCGAGGATCGTTGTCTGCCGTCAGGTAGATCAATTGCATCGCACTGAACTGAGTCAGAGTCAGCGAACTCACTTCCTCGCCAGACGCCTTCTTCATCCGTAGATTCGTCGGAGGAGCCACGTACGTCACTTGGAATGTGACTGTCGTCGTGTACACGGTTGATTGCGCTGTCGCCTTTATCGTGTACGTTGTCCCTCCACGTCCACAGCTGGCGTACCCACGATCGCACCACCCGAGTGTAACGATAACCCACTCGGCAGCGCGGGAGTGATCTCGAACGAGGGACCACTCACACTCACGCCGAAGAACACGGGATTGTTTGCAGGGATCTCGACGTTGCGGTAGTAGTGCGTCTTCGACGTCGTGTAACTGAACGAGCTCGTCGGAAGGTGAGCGAACGCCGACGCGGGAACCACCTCAAACTCCTCAGACGACGGCTTCTTCCACGACAGAATCACACCGAAGTCGTTGTTGGTGGAGAAGAATTGAACCTCGATCGGCACATAACCAGTGCTGTCGAACGACACAATACTATCCTTGCTCACCATCTTCCCCTGACAGCCCCAGTTGTTGCTCACCATGTTGTGGTTGATGAACAGACGCGCGCCATCGCGGTTCTCCAAACGGAATGTGTAATCACCAACCTTGCTGATCTGAACGAAACCACTCCACACCACGTAGAAGTTCTCGAACACGTCGCCAGGAATGCCAATCCACGCGGAACCTGCTTTCGCCTCGGGATGGTTGATCGAAGCGTCCACAGTGTCCACCAATAGAGAAATGTCACTGTAACCGAATTCAGTCATGTAACACGCCATTCGAGGATCCAGCAACTTGTAGTACTTCGCGCTCAATCCACTCAGAGGAGCACCACTAATCACGATGTGAACCACAGAAGTGGTCGAGCCAAGAGGACCCGTCGCTGTGACCGAGTAGTCGCCACTCACGGAAACAGAACTCGCGCCGCTTATCACGCCAGTCGCGCTATTCAGCCGCAGACCCGACGGCAACGCAGGATTCACACTGAACGAAGTGACGTGAGAACCAACGAAGTGAGGACGAGCCGTCTTCACTCTCCCACTTATGATCGTCGTGATGTCGTCAGCGCGTAAGAACGACGGCGCCTGACCTCCGACGAACGTCACCACCTTATCCACCACAGTCTAGGGAAGACCCGCCACACGCGAATTGTACGTCAGTTTCAGGGCTGCACGTCCACCATTGTTCAAGTAATACAGACGCATTAGATGACGACCCGACGACAGGGTGATGGACTTGGTCACAGAACGGAGTGTGGGCGAAATACCCTCGATGTTGATGAGCGGCGTCATCGAAGTGTCGAAGAAAATGCGGGCGCCATCGTCAACCGTCAGCGTGAAGTTGTACTCGCCTGCTGCGCCAATGTTGATGTAACCCATGATTGCGGCAGAGAATGTGATTTCGATCGAATCGTCCAGACCCGGCCAACTGTGCTCCTTCTTTTCGTAGTATCTTTCCTCGACATTCAGCGATTCCAGTGTACTACACACTGTCGCTTCCATCGAGTAGTACCATTCCTCAGAATACAGGTCGAACTCGTTCGTCTCTGGAATGTAGCACGCAGTCAAACCCGCGATGTTCGCTTCACTCTGAGCTACAACTCAAAACAACAACTCAACACTACGCTTGTACTCCAGAGTGAACGACCCCGATATCGAGCCGAAACTGTTCGTTCCCGTGATTTGATACATGCGATTCATCGCCTGACCACTGTAAACGCCAGAGATCAACCCACTCGTCGTGTTCAGTGTCAGCCCAGAATCAAGAGAAGGGGTAATGCTATAGGAATCGAAAATGGTGTTGCCCAGCAAGTAGATGGGACGACTCGCCAACCCCACGAAAACCGCCTGACTTTTGAAACCGGTCGAGATGTATGTGGGGGTACCAATCACTATGCATGAGTATCGATGTCAAAAGACAAACCGCCGAGAGTGAAGTAACCCAACACTCTGTTCTTTTCAATAGCGTAACGAGTGAGAGGAGATCCTTCGAGGGGTGTTCCATGAATGCTTCCATCCGAGAATGTGAGGCCCTTGGGAAGGGGGGGAATGAATGTGAGGGAAGACGCAGCAGTCTTGCATTTGATAGTAGCGTTGACTCCCATGGTGAGAATGTTATCTCCACTGCCACAGGTGATTCCTTGTGAGAGAGAGACTAGGAGTGAACGGATGGAACGGTAACGACGTTAGAAGAGTAGGGTTGATAACAGAAGTGATGAAATGAACTTTCCCATGATATATTTGAAAGTAATAGTGGTGAAATGTTGATTCGGAACACTTAGAAATACTATTCCGGCACAATAATAGCATTGTTTCTGTAACAAAACCATGTATACACTGTTGCTCTGACAGAAATTGTAATCGAAATAGCCTCCGTCGGACAGCGTCAATCTAGGAACGACGTTCATGGACTGCAGCTCTTGGAATAGCAACTTGCAGGCATACGGGATGCGAATCTGGCAGACGTTCTCCCCCGACTTGCAGTACTCGCACCACTCCTCCTGGCACAGCAATCCGCACTTGCTGCAAATCGATGCCAAGAATGGATCGCTGGACAGCAGCAAACGCTCAATCAGCAGCATCGACGTGCCGTGAGCCACCAAGCAATCTCTCTCCATCTCGCCCACACGCAGACCGCCATCACGCGCGCGACCCTGCGTGGGCTGGTGCGTCAACGCCATTCGCGGTCCCTTGGCACGCGCAAACACCTTATCCTTCACCATGTGCTTCAGACGCTGGTAGTACACCGGACCCATGAAGATGTACGCACGAAGCGGCTCTCCAGTGATGCCTTGATGATTATGAACCACTAACCGTGCACCTACCACTGTACAGCACATCCTTCCCCGAGTAGTTGAATCCGTGCTTGATCAGCGTCTCAGCGCAATCCTCAATATCCGTACCTCCAAAAATCGTGCCGAATTTGCGCTCACCCTCGTACAGTCCCGCCTTGCCCGCCAGCAGCTCCATCATCTTTCCCACCGTCATGCGCGAAGGGAAGCCGTGCGGGTTCATGATCATGTCGGGATAGATGCCCGCGTTGGAGAAGGGCATGTTCTCCTGTCCCGTGATCAGACCCACCACGCCCTTCTGACCGTGGCGCGAGGAGAACTTGTCGCCCAGCTCGGGCAGACGCATGTCGCGCACCATCGTCTTGATCAGGAAGTAGTCGTTGTCCGTGGTCGTGATCAGCACCTTGTCCACGTAGCCGCCGTTCTCCTTGTACTTCACCGGCGCGGGGCGCGTGGCTATGGGTGAAGGGAAGAGCACAAGACGTACACATATCGCCGCTGAAGTCGCCGGTGTTGACGGGCACGTCCTTGTTCACCATGATGTCGCCGGGCTAGGGGTCACTCTCACAACCTTCACTCACCTTCACGTACACGCCGCACTCCACGATGCCGTCGCTGCCCAGAGAGCGGTACGGCTCGCAGAGACGGTTCCACGTGCGGTCGTCGATGCCCTTCTGGTCCTCGCGGCGCGGCGGCGCGCGAATGCTGTCGCAGGTGCCGTTGGCGTACTTCTTGAGCGAGAACACCTGCTTCTTGCTGATCACGACGCGTCCGTAGCCTCGGTCGATGGACGCCTACAGGTTAAGACGAAGGATGAGAACACCACCTTGTTCAGCACGACGGCGTCTTCGATATCGTAGCCCGAGTAACTCATCACCGCCACCATCGCGTTCTGTCCCGCGGGGAGCTGCGAGAAGTGGAGGAGGTCGAGCACGCGCGAGCGCACCATCGGCATCATCGGGTACACGAGCAGGTTCAACGGCGAGATGTCCACGCGCTGCTGTTGGTTGCAGGCAATGGTGCCGATGGCCTGCTTGCCCATGGCGCACTGATAGGTGTTGCGCGGCGACTGGTTGTGGTCGGGGTAGGGAATCAGCGAGGCGACGATGCCGAGAATGGAGACGGGGTCGATCTCCATGTGCGTGTGCGCGGGCGTGATGTCCTTGTCGTTCACCGCGATCAGACACGAGTTCTCCTCGTTCACGTCGATGTACTCAATGATACCCTATCCCTCACCTCGCTCGCTCGCGCTCACCTCCTTCACCAGCGTCGTGATGTCCAGCGTGCCGCGACGGATCTGTTCCACGTGCTCCTTGGTGAGGTACGGCTTGCCCGTGGCGCGGTTCAGCACGAGCAGCGGACGGCAGATGCGACCACCATCGCACGAGAGGTACACTGCGTGACGTGTCTAGTCCTCAACACACACTCTCGCCTCCACCTTGTCGTAGTACACGCTCACGAACTCGCCCAGCAGACCGCGGCGACGCAGCAGGCGGACATTACGCACGAGCGTGTTGGGCTGTGAGTGGATGCCGAGAATGCAACCGTTCAGGAAGACGAGGTTGGAGGGATACGCGTACAGCTCCTCTGCCCCCACCAGACCGATGTCCACCACGCCCAGATCGTACGCCACCTGCCGCAGTCCGCACTCGTCCTAGAGATGAGCGAGGCGCCGAGAGCGGACCTGGTCGGTGGTGATGTAGGCAAGAATGGTGAGGGACTTCACCAGACCACACTGCTCGCCTTCGGGCGTGTCGCTGGGACACACCATGCCGAACTGCGAGGGCTGCAGCGCGCGCGGACCGCTGATCTTCTGCGCCTTCTCCACGTGCGAGCGGATGCGCGTCATGTGTCCGATGGCGGCGATATACGACAGTCGCGTGACGGGCTACCCGTGAGACCAGAGCCCAACCAGCACCTCCGCCACGCCCTTACGGTCGATGTGGAAACGCTTCAGCACCCAGTTGCCGCTCTTGATGGCGTTCACGCAGCCGTTGGTGATGATGTCGTGGAACTGCTGCATCACCGGCACCACGTCGAAGGCGTTCACGCGCGCCGTCTAGAGGTCAGAGCGTGATGAAAGGGACACCTTCTGGAGCGACTTGTTCACACTCTCCTTCACTTTGGCGTTGTACATCTTGAAGAGATCTTCGAACAGCAGCGAGATCAGGTCGCCAGCCATCTCGATACGCTTGTTTCCGTAGTAGTCCTTGATCATCATGACATGCCATCATCACTACCTTGTCACTCAACAGACTGTGGTCGAAGATGCACTTCAGCACCTCTCGCGCCATATAGGCCAGATACACGCATTTGGGCCAGTAATCGTACTGCACGACCGGGACGTGACACAGAATCGTTGTGTTGAAAACCTCTCTGCCCTCCTCCTCCGCGCTCCGCTTCTTGCTCCACCGACTCTTGCGCATGCTCACCAGAGCGCCCACCCATTCGAGTGCCTGTTTCTGCGTGAAGATGCCGAGTTGGTGACCCTCCTCGATGCTGAGGTTGAAGTAGGTGCGGTACTGCGGCTCGTTGCCGATCTAGGAATGAGGAGAGCGAAGAAGGGCGACGAGTGCCATGATTTCCTGATCGCTCTCGATGCCCATGCATCGGAATGCAACACAGATGGGGATGTCCTTCGTGAACACGTTGTGCTTCAGGTAGAGACGACCCTTCTTTTCCAGCACGTAGCAGCGACTCTTGCGTTCTGTGGTGGAACTCGTGACATTTGCCTGTGCGTGAGATAAAGCAAAACGGCACATACCACAATGGTCCCGTCGTCGTTGATGTCGAGAAGAATACGGTTCTTCGACATCTGCTCCTGCATGAGCAGAACCTTCTCCGCACCACGTACAATGAAGTAGCCACCGGGGTCGTACAAGCACTCCTGCATCTTGGCAAGTTCCGCCGGCGACTTGTTGCGCAGGACGCATTTGGAAGAATGCAACATGATAGGCAGCTGTCCGATGCGCAGGTTGCGTTTCATCATGATCTTGTCGCCGAGCGTGTACTTTATGTCAACGAAAATGGGCGCGGAGTAGGTCAGACTGCGTTTGCGACACTCCATGGGTGTAATCTAGCCATTCAATCGCGGTCAGCACGCCCACTTTGTTGTTTATAATTTGAGAGTCTTCCAGAACCATGGGATCGCCCAAGTAGATATTTTGGTACTGGACGAAGAACTTGTGGTTCACATCGCTGCGAATTTCTTTGTTCGCTTCCATGATCTTTTTCATGCCGATGTTAATGAAGTAGTTGTAGGAATCGATCTGCTGTTTCACGAGACCACGATTCTATGCGATGACTGCGCCGAGCAACACTGTACTCTCATGAATTCAGGAACCAGATTCCATTTGTCTTCCTTCGTCGGAACATCGGGAGGCGGAGTATACACTACGCTTCAACTCCTTTCAACGCGGTCCACCCTCATTCACGCGAGGAAAGCACGTCTTCATTCCACGGCTTCTTTCTTTTTGAACGATTCCCAGAGAGGGCGTTTCATCAGCAAAGAAAGGCTTCTTTCAGGAAAACAAACAGTCCCACGAATATCTTAACTCTGAACAGCCAGCTTCATCAAGTGGTCCAGGAACACCTTCAGGGACACGTCGTCGGTCAGCACAGGAGCACATGTGCTGTCATACGAATTCTGGGTCACAGAGGGGTTCACCTTCGCCATCAGGAAACGGGACTGACTCTTTCCCTCATCACACAGGATGTAACGGGGAACAGGGAAGCGGTCTGCCCATCATCATCGCCCATCGCTCCTACCCGCAATGATGTTCTGCGCGTCGTCCAGAGGCTGCTCCAGCAGCTGCTTGAAGTTGGCGTGCTCCGGCTGGTTCTGGTACCCCGCGTCCCTCCAGGCAGCGATGGTGGCGCCGTGGAACACGACGAGCGTGAAGAAGGTGTCCATCAGCAGCATCACGTCGGGCTTCACGGAGGTGGCGTCGAGCAGCACGGGCTGCGGCGGGCTGTTGAAGGAGTAGGAGATCAGCGCGGGCTGGATCATCACCAGACAGTTGGTGAGCGGCTGGCGACACAGCATCATGCGGTGCTACACGTCAGACGCCTCAGCCACACCCACGTAGCAGCTCTCGTCGGGCGAGTAGTTGATGTGCTGCATGAACTGCGAGCGGCGCAGGTGGAACATGAACTGCGGGAAGATCGCGAACTCGTTGCTCAGGCGGAACGACGACGGGTCGTCGGGGCGGTAGTCCGCGAACTTGGCGCACAGGCGGATCAGCGAGCGGTCGATCCAGCGCAGCACGTCCGACACAGGCTACGCGTCACACCCTCCGTCCTCGCCCACCTCTTCGAGAAGGCGAGTGGTCGCCAGACGCGCCATGATCACCGCAGCGCACTCCTGATCGAAGGAGGCGGCGACGGCGCTCATGTTGTTGAAGTCCATGTGCCACGCGCCGCTCACCGTCGTCACGCGCACGCGGATGCGTCCGTTGGGGTGCGTGTACGTCGTCACCAGCTGCAGGCAGCGGCGGCGGTTCTGGATCGACGTGTCCTCGCTGTTGCTCACCTCGAAGTAGAACGCCAGCGTCGTCGAGGGGTCGATGCAGCCCAGGTACCACGACGTCGTGCCACTCTACGCCTCACGCCGTCGCCACGCCGCTACCTCGCCGATCTCCAGCTCGCCCACCGACGGACCGATCTTCTTCTGCGACATGCACGGACCGATGCACCCGCTCACCTTGAACTCCTTGGTGGTCTGCAGCTCGATCGTCGCGCCGAAGCCCATCATCAGGTTGTCCGCGTCTATCACTCACCCACACCGCACGCACCCACCTCCCTGGCGGTAGTCCTCGGGGTACACCTCGAACACGTGCGCCAGACTCTGCTGGAAGATGCTCTGGCTGAAGAAGTCGCCCAGCATGCACAGGCCGCCCGTCGTCTCGATGCACGAACGCATTTCCAACAGACCCACCTGGTCCAGACAGCACGCGAAGAGGTCGATCGTCTGGCGGTTCTTGCGGCAGCGGTCCGCGAGGCCCTCGTAGAACTTGGTGGCGTCCTTCAGGTGCGGCGCCTTGTCGTGCTCAATGTCCACGTGCGCGCGGATCGTCTCCTCCAGGTCGGTGCCCACGATCATGCCCGGACCGCTCGTGCACGGGCCGCCGGAGAAGAGCATGATGTGCGCGGGCGACTGCGGACAGGCGATCTCCAGCAGGGAGGAGGCGATGGAGAGCGCGCTGCCGGTGGAGCGCTCGGCGCGGTGCTGGGCGGCGATGGGCCACTAGCGGTGAGAGAGGGATGGGGGAGGTACGGGGTCCTTCTCCAGCTCGGCGAGGATGGTGTCGATCATCACGGAGCAGTCGCCGATGGGCATGATGAAGCGGGAGGCGGAGGAAGAGGCGCCGATCTAGATTGAGAAAGAGACGCGCAATGCGTACCTGCGTCTGCGCCACGGTGCCGCGGAGACCCAGCATGTCGGCCACCTTCGACGTGGGGTACTCCTTCTTCCCGTTGAACACGTAGGAGCGAGAAATGTCGGACGTGGTCAGTTCGTGGACTTCCACGTGCATGCCGTAGGAAATGATTCCGACCAGCGCGTTGTCGGGCAGGAAGGAAAGGTTCTGCTGCAGAGCGTCCTTCAGACTGTTGAGCTCCTTGACGTCGATAGTCGTATCGATGATGAGGAGGAACACGGGCGGGATGCTCTGACGACCCTGGATTTCGTACTCCACGGTGGTGTAGGCGGGCATCACTTCGTAGGGCAGAGAGGACTCGGAAATGTTCTGCGCATACTCCGGAGGGAAGTGGTTGCGCTGTCCGCAGAAGGGGCAGGTCCACAGCTTCGCGCGGAAGTCAATTTGACTAGACCTCAAGCCGGTCGCACCAATCGTACCAGTACGGGTTCAATATAGCTCCGCAGTTGGGCTGTCTGCAGCGCACGGGCTGGTAGGGCAGCGCCGGGGGCATTCCGTAGATGGTCTTGAGAGGGGAATATCTAGCGGTAAAACGGAGCGGGCGGTGGAATACAAGCAGGCCATGGGGATGACGCACTTCGTCGCCTCCATTCGCGTTCCGGGCCATGTATTGAAGGTGAAACGAATTCCGTCTCTTTCATCAGCTTCAGCAATCGTGTTCATCGGATAATCAACTCAATTCGAGCGGTGTTTGGCGACATGTTTCTTCATTCCGATTACCGCGGTTATGTGACGCAACAAACACAGCGGACGAATCGCGTTAGTTCTGATTCTTTTCAACCCAAGCCTTGTGGAGCTTCTCCTGCGCCTGGTACTGCTTCATGATCTTCTTCATCGCGCTCTTGGAGATCTCTTCACCATTCACGTCGTGAGTGGGGATGCCCTATGCGTCACGCGTCCCCTCTTCCCGCACGTTTTCGTCGAACTTAGAGTACACATCGGTCATTCCCAAGAACATGGTCTTCGGATCAATCTTCGCCTTCTCCTCCTTCTCCTTCTCCTTTCTCGCCTTCTCCTCCGCCTGCTTGCGCTTCATCTCCTCCTTCTCCTTGGCCAGGCGGATCTTCTCCTCTCTCTCCGCGATCAGCGTCTCCTTGTCCTGCAGCTTCCAAATCGTTCCGTTCGCCGTGTCCTCCAAGCGAATGCCGGCGAAGGGAAGAATGTCGTCGCGAAGCTAATCATGATCCCTCGCCCCCACAACGACCTCGTCGCACAGCTTCAGCAGCTCCTTCGGGTCGTTGCGAGCCAGCTTCACTACGCCTCACAGATCGTCGTCACACCCACCCTTGGTGCGGAACTCGGAGAGGATGTTCACCACGGGTGTGATCACCGTCTCCTCGTCGACAGACCCACTGCTCTGGCTGAAGCCGATGCTCACGTCGGGGTCGATCAGTCCGAACACCCTGAACATGGACGTCACGTACGCCGCCACGGAGGTGACGAGCGGCGCCACGACGTGGGACGCGCCGTCCACGTACCTACGCCTCACGCAGCAAACGCAACTCTACTGGTAGTACGCGCGCACCAGCGCCTCCAGCGCGCTCATGGCGCCCTCCGTGTCGAAGTCGTCGCACAGGCACTTCTACGTTCAAGTCCACACCACACCCCCACATGCACCTCCTCGCGACACTTCATCAGCGCGGCGTTCATCGCCACCTCCTTCGCGTCCCAGCGCTCCTCGGCGTCAGCGCTCTGCCCGCGCAGCAGCGCCTTGACGTTCTGGAAGAACTCGGTGAAAACCTTCTCCTTCGCCTTCGCCTCCTCCATCGCGCCGTCCGAGTAGTTCATCGTGGTGTTCCACTTGTGCAGCAGGAAGCACATACGAATCTGGTTGGCAGTGAACTGCTCCAGCGTCTGGCGAATGGTGATGAAGTTCTTCAGCGACTTGCTCATCTTCAGACCGTCGATGTTCAGGTGGCCCGTGTGCAGGAAGTAGTTCACCGACTGCCTACCCCTCACTTCGCTCGCTCGCCACGCACTTGCACTTCATGAACGCCTCGCTCTGCGCCATCTCGTTCGTGTGGTGCGGCAGACGCAGATCCACGCCGCCGCTGTGCACGTCGATGCAGCCGTCGCTGATGTTCTTGAAGATGCTGTAGCTCATCGCAGAGCACTCGATGTGCCAGCCGGGACGACCCTAGCGGTGACCTCGCAACCCGTCGCCCACCTTGCCCCACTGCGAGTCCCACATCGGCTCGCCGGGCTTGCTCGCCTTCCACAGCGCGAAGTCGTTGGGGTGCTTCTTCTCGGAGGAGAACTCCTGCGCCTCTTCCTCGTTCACATTTCCCACCATTTCGGGAACTACGCGTCATGCCCTCTTTCATTCCACACTCAGCTTGCCGTAGGTATGGTCCTTCTGGAAGGCGGTGGTGTCGAAGTAGACGCTTCCGTTGGCCTCGTAGGCGTAGCCGTTGTCGATGATGCCCTGAATCATGTCGATAATCTCCTGCACGTACTATCCATCACTGGATACTATATCGAGCTACTTCAGAAACACGCGTGATCACGTTCGCACTACGGCATCCCAGCGTCTTCATATCCTCGAAGAACTCCTTCTCGTACTTGCGAGCGAGCTCGGTGAAGGGGATGTTGCGCTCGTTCGATCTAGCACATGAGGGAGGAAGAGAAGGCACACCTCTTGATAATCTTGTCATCGATATCGGTGATGTTCATCACAAACTGGACGTCGTAATTGAAGTAGTCGCGGAGAATGCGCATGATGATGTCCTGGCTCAGGTACGTTCTACTCGTGAATGCCGCGCCCGTTCACCAAACCTCGCATGTCCCATGTGAGCGACGTCGTAGACAGTGGGGCCGCAGCTGTACCACAGCACCTTACGAGGAATCATCGTAATGAAAGGGACCTGTCAATGAGCACCGCGACGAAAAGCGCACCTTCGTTCTCGTGAGACTGTTCGTCACCATGATGGGGGTCTTGTTGAGCTCCTCCCCATTCTGGTCCTTGATAATCTCAGGCTGAATCCAGCACATATTTGCCTTTATCTCTTCCGCCATGTTGCTTTCCACCCTAAAGGAATCGATTCAATTCGGTTTCTGACCAAGGACGAGGGAAAGGCGGAAAGACTCCCGATTTCGGTTCCTCTCCCACCCACCCCCCACATTCCGGTCCACGCGTGTTCCAATCCCAAGCAATTCCAGCAAATCACAGCGAATGCTTGCCATTTTCGATTACGGAAAGAAGGTGCTGACAGACAGGAAGTACTTTTGGCATCTCTTCTGGATGATTCTCGCTGCCGAGTTGGCGTTGGGCTGCGTATTCATCCGCTTTGTTCCCTGTACTTCCCTGTCTCCGATTTCATTAGCTCTAGACACAGAAATTGACTGGAAGACGTACATGCAGTTCATGTCGTACGTAGAAAACAACACACTCGACTACTCGAAGCTGCAGGGCGAAACTGGTTCGTTTTACAAGCTCGTTTCGTGATGTCGTAGGCCCCTTGGTTTATCCCGCGGGCTTCGTCTACGTCTACTCCCTCCTATATAAACTAACCGACGGCGGCAACAACATCCGTCTGGGTGGGCTATGACGTCCTCCTTCACTTGTAGCGCAGTACATCTTCCTAGGACTGTATCTCCTGACGGAGGCCGTTGTCATGATCCTGTACCACAGATCGAAGGTTGTGCCTCAGTTCGTCGTTTCCGTCGCGTGTCACGTAGATGGGCCATGCTGCTCCTTTGTCTCTCGAAGCGTGTCAAGAGCATCTACTACCTCCGCCTCTTCAACGAGTCCGTGTTGATGCTTCCCCTCTATCTCTCCATCCTCCTATTCACCTACCAGCAGTGGTTCTGGGGCATCGTCGTTCTCTCCTTCGCCTTGTCAATCAAAATGAACGTCCTTCTCTTCTTCCCCGGACTGCTCCTCCTTCTCTTCGAGGTCGCTCTCGCCTCTCCTCCTCACCGTTAGTCCGTCGGAGTCGTTCGCTCCATCGTCCTCCTCCTCGTCGTCGTGGTGATCCAGCTCCTTCTCGGCATGCCCTTCATCGCCACGCACGCCGCCGGTTACTTCGGTCGCGCCTACGAATTCGTACCCAAAGCGCCTTGCAGTCACCGCTAGGGCCGCGTCTTCACCTACAAGTGGACGGTCAACTACAAGTTCCTCCCCTACGACGTACGCTTCTCTCTGCACGCTCACGCTCAGATCTTCGTCAACCCCACGTTCGGCAGGATCCTTCTCGTCGTGATGCTCGCCATCCTGCTCTCCTTCATCTTCTTCCGCTGGTCCCAGTCGCGCTCCTCGCCTCCTCTGACCCCTAGACCCATGGGCGGCATCTGGACGGTCGTGCAGTCCGACCCCTTCGCGCCGAAGCCGCGCAACCTCCTCGTCCGCATGTTCGACTGGTTCGTGGTGCGCGAGGGCTACGTGGAGCTGACGGCGGAGCACATCATGACGGTGCTCTTCACGAGCAACTTCATCGGAGCCGTGTGCTCGCGCTCCATCCACTATCAGTACTACGACTGGTACTTCCACACCCTTCCCTATCTGGCGTGGCGCACCAACCTCCCTGTGCTGTGCGTGCGTGGTGCGAGGGATGCCTCAGTCGTAGAAGCTGTTCGTGCTGCTGTGCATCGAGATCACGTACAACATCTACCCTTCCACGCCTTCTTCGTCCATTCTCTGGCAGGTCGCCCACATCACTCTGCTGGTTTGTCTGTGGATGCGCAAGAGTGACGTTTCTTGTCTGATTGGGAGGGACGTGTGATCGAGTAGATGTCGAGTATGATGAAGAAGAAGAGAAAGAAAAGACAGACTAATACAACTATGCTATGTTTGTTTCAAACCTGGACGGCGGTGTTGCTGTCGATCGAGTCCGACCGCCGACAGGCTCTCCAATTCCACTCGCTCTCTGGTTTCCGGTTCTGGAGTTGCCGCAAGTAGTCGTCCACCCTCAGAAGGAAGTCCACGTTCACGACGTTTATCGGCAGCTGGAGGGCTCCCTCCTTACTCAGCTTATTCAGTTCCGTCGCAAACTCGCTACTCTGCGAAGGAACCTTGCTGCACTCCAAAGGCGTGTCGATGATGCTTTCCGATGCGAGGCTCGCATTCCACGCCGATCCCATATCACCAAACACTTCTGGAATGACCGTCTTCGCACTCCCCGATCCGATCGAACTCTTTCCTACGTCTCACTCCGACCCCACACGCTTACTCGACGAAGGAGGAGGATCCTTGGCTTGCGGTGGAGGGAGCGACGCTCTGTCTTCCCCCACTGGCAACACCATCACGTCCGAGTGACACGGGTGGGTTCTCGCGTAGAACTCCGCCTGCTTCGTCTGCATCTCCTTCTTCGTGAAGCAGTCCTCCTCGTCCGCCAGCGAGTGCAGGTACATGCACTCCGCGTTCGTGCAGCGAATGCCGCGGAGAAAGAAGTTGCAGTACTTCGTGGTCCCGAAGCTCGCCCTACACTTCAGAGAAAGCCACATAGCGAACCGAATCTGCGAGCCTCTCAGCACACAACCGTCACACGCCATGATACAGGACAGAGCCTCTTGGGGAGAGGAGTAGGTGATGTATCTGTGAGTGAAGCGGAAGAAGAGCCACGCACGCACAACAACTGTGGACCTTCTCAATCAACTGCGAGCTGTTGTTCAGTATGATCTTCTTGATCGCTCCGTACTGTCCAAACAAATCGTTTGATCGGAGAACAGACTCCTCTGCTAGCGAAGGAGACAAACCGATGATGTACACGAGACTGCGCTGAATGATCCTCACGCTCTGCAAGTAGTGCAAATCGCCGTAGGAAGAGGAATGCGGCTTTGCATAACGATTGTTGCGATATCGCTCCATTTCTGCCTCACTTGAGGTTGACTCTCTGTCCCCGCACTTGTCGAAAAACTGATCACTACGTCATACTGCAAAACAATATCCTACAGTAGGTGCAACACGCTATTCGAATAGGGCTTCCGGCAACGAGGACATGGTCTGTCTGTTTCCAGTATCTTTGATAAACACCAGTGACAAATCTACAATCAAAAGCGAGCGACAAGGCACACATGGTAGCCACAACTGCATATGCGGATTTCCATTTCCTCCTTTGTCATCTCACCAGAACAGAGTGGGCACACACACTCCCTTTCGCTCATACCGGTCTTATCTGAAAGGCGGCTCATTCTGTAGAGAAACTGCAACCAACGAGTGGACAATCGGGAGAGAGAAAAGACTACGCGCGCCGATCCTGCTCCTCTTCTGTTCGTAATGAACACGATCCTTTGGGATGCGCGACCAGTGATGCATGGTTATCATGAATTGTGTCATTCCTTAGGGCTTACAGTTCTGATTCTGCAAACGGGAGGTTAGAAAGAACTCACTGTGTCATGGCGATGAACCATGAGTAATGGAGTGGATTCGTGTCCATCACATGAACAACATAAGAATGCACTGTCATAATCCTATTCACTCCCACATTCACTTCGTCCTTTCCGAACCGCAATCAGAAATGAACTACTCCATTGGAGTTCTCTCTCACAGGATTCTCCACTGTAATCGATTCATACAGCAGGTGGCGATACCAACCCGGAGAATCGCTTGTGTCCTTCATTATCAGTGTTGATAACGGTATAGCGATTCAATTCTGGTACCTCTGCAGTATCGATCGGAACAGAGTTTGAGGAGCAAGTACTCCCGTCGTCCGTTTTCTGTGAACGTAGGTTCTTCAGACGCTACAACCCATTCACATGACTCTTCATCATTGTGGTGGACCCAATGACCGAGGAATCGATTTGAGGGTGAGTCCTTGGCGTAATCGCTGCCCTTATCCTTTTAGGGGAATTGGGAACTGGAATCCAGACAAATACCACTCATCGTGCAGTGCAAAAACACAAAGTCGTCAAAACCGCAGTTCGTTGGAGATGATCATCGCTGTGAGGACTAGGTGCGTGAATTTGTTGGGGTGATGAACCGTGAATCAGCCAACCTTCCCAACACAACCCCAATCGGCCTTCTTTGTGTCTCCTCCACCATCACCAACTCTCTCCTCAGGTGCTTCTTTCGCTTTCTCACGATGTGTAGAGAGTCTGCACTCAGTACATACCCCCTTGCGCTGATTCGTGTTGTGGACAAAGCCATCAAGTCCTTCCAGCCCAACTACTCTCTCCTGCGGTGTTTCCCAGAATTGCAGTTCGTGTACGATGTATCCTCTCCACCTGTCCCTGTTTCCTAGGTCAATCAGACCAACATCCCAACGATTCTCTATAGAAACGCGGTCATTTTCCATCCCTATTCTCCTTGTTGCAAAATCACTCTCTGTGTTCAATTCCCCTTCTTCCTTTTGGCAATGGACTTGGGTTTCCCCATTTCCCCGTTTCTTTGGGTCTGAATTCCACAACGATCTTGTGCTTTCTGGAAGAACCATGTCTGTCTCTTCTTTCGAAGTGAATGCCGCCGCCGCTATGCGTGACTATTAC
>JANPWJ010000575.1:0-36867 GCA_027406325.1 Blastocystis sp. subtype 2
GTGGTAGTCCAGAGATAGAAAGGTCACGTCGCAGCAGCGTCTACGCACAATCACCTCCAACAAGGATATAGCCTACCGCATCAGCAATATGAACTCGTTGTCCGTCATTTTGCTGTACTCGGAGAGATTCAGCGTCTTCATTTGACGACACAACTAACAGTGAGAAAAGACTCGGGAGAATGGACCTCGTTGACGACCTCCTTCGTATTGCGGCAAAGGGGTTCGAAGGAGGAGAAGAGCTCGCCTACAACATGAAGCGCGACGAGCAACGGCAACGCAGACTCAGGAATTTCGCAATGTTCTGAAGTACATTCGGCTTCAACTTATCCATAATACCTCAAATCGCTCAGAGGATAAGCAGGGAAATGAGGAAAGAAGGACAAATGAACGTGGAAACGTGGAAATCTCATTATCAAAAGGGAGAGAATGACGGGCTGCGTTTGGGACGGTGAGGGTAGTGCAGGAGGAAGGGTCTGGATTTGAATGGGAGGTTGGGTGGAGCGTTTCCGCCATCATGCGAAGAGGGGAGTTTGGACGAATAGGCGTTTGCAAGAGATTTAGGAGGAGGTAGGGAGAGGATACAATGAGAGAGAGGTGGAAAAGAGCGGGATGGAGGGGTGATCAGTCTCACTATGTTTCCTTCTTCGTGTATGCGATGGCTGTCGCTTTCGAGAGAATGCCTCGCACGCGATGGAGTGGGAAAGGGGATGTCGCCAGATGGAGCGTTCTCCCGCGGCACATGCGCTCGGGATGGACGTCCATTCTTTTGGATTGGAGGAGGAGCAGTCCGCCCTCGCTTCATCATGGAGTCTTCGCATCGTGGTTGGTGAAGGTAGGGAGTGTGAAATAGTGCGGCAATCAAAACTACTCTTTACACCGTCCCGTGGTGTACTGAGTCTGATAGATTGCGACAGAGTGGGGAGCATTATACTCCGCTTCTGGAATGCGTGGAAGCGGAGCCGGTTATCTCTCGGAGATACTCATCGTTTGTAGGCGGGGATGGGCGGTTCTTCTTAAATCATTGTGTGCTATATTGTGATGGGTTTGTTGATATCAAACGCGTTATTGTCGATCATCTCTCAATGCGAGGGAAAATGAGTGGAATGGAACGTAGATAGGATGAGTGTGCCACCCCATGAATTTCATCGACGAGAGTGCCATCTCTCGATTCCACACCCACCACGCTCAGATTGAAATGTCATGAGGCTCGTCCAAGCACACATAGCAATGCCGCAATGCGGGCGTTTGTTTACGAGGGAACCATTATCGAGGGGAAAAGTGGAATTCTGCTTTGGGATGGAAGGAGGCTTGGAACCACTAATTGCCGTTTCAAGGAAGAGGATATCACCGCAATGAGTATTAACGCATCGATCAAGTCCGGGAAAGCGATGAACGATACTAGTGGTCGCCTTACCAACATGGTGTCCAGTAGCAGTCGTCAGAGACGCGAGAATATCCTCAAGAAGAAGAGAGCAGCGCCGCAGAGCATTGACGCTCCCGTGACTCTTAAGAGTGGTCCATCAAAAGAAGAAGTGAGTGTTTCGGACGGACGTTTGATTCGCTAGATTGAACATCACAAAATGATATTAATGGATGATAGTCTTTCTCCAGAATCGTATATTGACAGTGTGACGTACTTCCGTAAGCTGTTATCGAACGGTTTTGTTTCTGATTTGTCCGTGATGCGTAGACCACTACCCGCCAATCGATCTCGTGATTGATACGGGCTTGGTGCCTCGCTTCGCCATGTTTTTGAAGTACGACAACTGCCCCAACCTCCAGTACGAAGCGGCGTGGGTGCTGACCAACATTGCTTCGGGATCGAAGGAACAGGTGCAATTGCGAAGAGGGAGTGACATCTAGACGGCAGTCGTCGTGAATTGCGGAGCGCTTCCCGACCTCATTCGTCTGATAAACTCCCCGAATGACGGAGTGCGCGAGCAGGCGACATGGGCGTTGGGTAACATTGCCGGTGACTCTGTGCAGTACCGCGATGCCATCGTGAACTCGGGAGGCGTAACGCTGTTGTTGTCCTACCTCAACAACGTATCCATTCGGTGATGTGTTCATGATTAGCCGAACTGCACTCTCCTCTTCCAGAAGAACGCGGTGTGGCTCCTCTCGAATCTGTGCCGTGTTCGCGACGGTGTGGCCCCCGATTTCGAGAGAGTGAAGGAGTGTCTGCCGTACATGAGGGAGTGTCTGAACTCGGACCAGGAAGACATCGTGATTGACGCCTGCTGGTGCTTCGCCTTCATCACGGACAGCAACAAGGCGAATACAAAGGTCGTCCCACATGATGATGATCATGTCGTAGTTTGTGTTGGCGATGGGAATCCTGCCCACCGTGATCAGCCTCCTCGCCAGCACCAACGTGAAGATGGTGAACCCCGCGTTGCGCGTGGTGGGTAACGTCTTGGCGGGCGACGACGAGCAGACACAGATGTGCATTAACAACAACATCCTGAAGTATTTGGAGCAGCTCCTCAGCTCCTCGCAGTTCTCCGTCGTCAAGGAAGCCACCTGGTGTCTGTCGAACATAACCGCGGGAAACGAGGCGCAGATTCAAGTATTGGTGGTGTGTGGGGTACATAGTAGATCGTGCTGGACGACCACCTGATTCCCGTGTTGGTGATGATGATCCAGGACGGCAAGATCGATCTCCAGAAGGAGGCGTGCTGGGTTATTTGCAACGCGATTTGCGGCGGCAGTCCGAACCAGATTCTGACGATTGTGCAGGAGAACGGCGTGATTCCTGCGATCTGCAAGATGATGAACCCTAACTCGGAGCCGAAGCTGCTGACGATCATTCTGGACTCACTGGATCGCTGTTTGATGGTGGGGGAGCGAGGAGGCGATGAGGTGTAGTTGGGCGAGTACTTGATGCAGCAGAACCAGACGGACCGCAACGAGGTGAAGGAGCAGTTGTACGAGTGCGGCTTTTTGGACACACTGGAGCAGATGTCGTACCCGACGGACAAGCTGTACCAGGCTGCGGACGAGTTCGTGGTGAAGCATTTTGGATACGAGGACGACGAGGCGCAGATGAGCTAGACTTGTTTGTTGAACAAACCGTGGACTATTTGCTCTTCAGCGTGCGCTGCTTCTCGGCGTTCT
This sequence comes from Blastocystis sp. subtype 2, assembly GCA_027406325.1. Taxonomy (NCBI): domain Eukaryota; class Bigyra; order Opalinata; family Blastocystidae; genus Blastocystis; species Blastocystis sp. subtype 2. The sequence goes on from JANPWJ010000575.1 coordinate 3,118, forward strand.
CGACGATCTTCTCCTCCGTCTGCATGCCCTTGCGCTTCCGAATCGCGTTCACGATCTGGTACGCCTTGTTCTTCGTGGCGAAGCTGTCGCCCCACTCCTCGATCTCCTCCTCCGTCGTCGGCTTCGAGAAGGGGTCTTCGTCCAGCACGTGCCAGTGCGAGAACTGCAGCTGCGGCTGGTTCACCGCGCCCGAGGTCTGCTGCCGCAGGTCGTTCGCCAGTCCCAGACTCTCCGTGACGGGCAGGATGCACGTGATGGTGAAGATATCGGTTCCTTCCCAGATGTCCTCGCTCTGCACCTCGCCGCGACGCTGGTTCAGAACCGAGTACAGTTTGCCCAGGTGTTCGCTGCTGCACTGAAGAACGCATCGGTACATCGGTTCGGCGATGCGAGGCGACGCTTGCGAGTACGCCATGTGACAGAGCTGCTTGCAACCGGACATCACAATACCATTGTTCAGTGCCTTCATCTGCGTCATCACATCCTCTTGAGAGATCGTGGCGTGCTTCGCCTCCGCGACGGCTTGCAGCAACTCCTCTTCTGTGGCGTTGGGAGGCGTTTCGGGAAGGAGGGAAATGTCTTCAATGACGAGCATCACGCCCCACAACAGCTCGCCGCACAGCGGACCCGACTCGCACGCCAGCTTGAATCCGCTAACAATACTCGTATAGAACTGTTGAACGAGAAGCGTGGACACGTCCGCGACCTCCACCTCCTCCTTCTCCGCCGCTCGCTTGTGAATGAAGGTGTCGTAGTACTTCATGAGAGCGGCGTTGAACGGGAACGCGGAGGAGCACTTCAGACCGGGGTCGCACACGAGGATATTGGTGTCCACGTCCTTCGGACCGAACGCCACGATGTGGGAGAAGAAGGGCTTCAGAAGCGGCGAGGCGTCGAACTCCTCCTGCAGGTGTTGCAAGAAGAGATTCACTTCACTACGCGTAACCCACAACCACCAACCCACACCCCGAAGGTGGCTCCTGTTTCATCACGGACTCGTACACGTGTTGAAGCGGACGGTTGTCGTTGTACAGCAGCGTCGTCAGCGCCTCGCTCAGCGGCAGCACGCGCATCTATCCCTCACTCGCCACCACCACAACCACCTTCATAAAGAACTTGCTGTGAAGCACGGCAGACGGGGGAACGCGCGGCTCCTTACCCTCCTCCAGCGGCGGCAAGCACGCGCACGCCTCTCGGATGTTGATGATGGGCGGCGACACCTACACGTCACGCCCGCACGGCGGAATCACGATGAGGTTGATCGACGGCAGTCGCTTCCGAAGGTCGTTGATGATGACATCGAGTTGGAGCTCGCCGATGGCGCTGATCACGTGCTCGCCGGTCTTCTAGAGATGAAAGGAGTGTGTGGGTGGTACGGATTGGGAGACCTGCACGCTGCTGTCGTTGTTGTTGAGGATCTCGAGCTGGTGGAGGAGTTGTGGCATGTCGTTTGACTTCTCCGTCTCGATGGCGATCTGCACAATCGGGTCACTCTTTATGTTATTGGAACAATGGGACACGACCGCGAAGCGCAGCGAGGAGAGCGAGGGACAGCTGGGCGAGTCGCTGAGAGTTCCGCTCTTCATAATGGAGCCCTCCAACCCGAGAACGCCGAAGACGTTGCCGGCGGGCACCTCGTTCACAGCGACGATATCACGACCCATGAGAATAAATCTACGGTGGAGACGAGCGCAAGACGGTACAGCTGCACGGGGTGGTCGATGAGTACAGGCGGATGGGTGGGTTGTCTGTGCGTGAGTGGTGGATGTGGCGATTACTGCGTCGTGTGGTAGGGGATCACGTAGAGAGAGGAGGTGTTGCGTACCGTGCCGCTGAACGACCGACACAGCGCGATCTCGTACTGTTTGTCCGGCTCTATGCGGTGAGAAAGGTGAGCGGCGGGTACCCGCGGGGAAGCCTTGGATGTCGCAGCCCTGGATGGAGAAGAGTTTGCAGACGTACACCATGAGAACGCCGTTGCGATTGCAGACGTCGAACGCTCGTTTGAAGGAGAGGAGGGAGTGTTCATCCTTCTCCTTTTCACTCTTCTCTTCCTTCTCTTCACTTCCCTTCTCACCACCTTCACTCACCCCCTCCTCACTCTCCTCAACTATCCATCACAACCACACTCACAACCCCACTCTCCTTCCGCACGGCAGAATCCCATATGGAGGTATATCGCACGGGCTGAGCAGCAATGGGCGACGGCAGCACCTTCACGACGGATTCTATCGTGTCACACTCCGTCTCCACACCCACTCAACACCGCCTTGTACAGCGGCAGCCACCGACTCAGAATCAGTTTCACCATCAACGCGTTGTCCGTTGTCTTCAGTTCCGCAGGCGTCAGACGCACCTTCGTCAGCTCCAGAATGCTGCGAATCGCCTCGTCGTCTCGCTTGAACACGCTCTTGTATACCTTCCACACCGTGCTCAACACCATCTTCACGAAAATGGGGGATTGCGCATCGGTCGGTTTCCACGTCGAAATCTTCTTCGTCTTCGGATTGAACACGAAGTCGCCCCACATGTACTGGAGCAGCTTGGATTTGTTGATTCCATAAATCGGGGCGTAAATCTCCGCGAACTGGCGGAGCGAGAAACACCAACCTACTTCTAAAGAACATTCGAGAAACCCACCGTGCGCGGCGCTGGCGAAGAGCACCGTGCCGTTGACGGGCGACACGAATAACTGTTCCTCCTTCTTGCTGTCGATCACGTACGACTACGCGTTACCCGAAATCGGGGCGAAAACGGTCGTCGCGGTGTTGCTGATGACTTCGGCGGTGTAGAGGTTGCTGATGTAGGCGTTGACCTTTTCGATGATGTTGCGGATCTGCTGGTAGGCGTCGAGCGGCGACTGCTTGAGATGCAGGATGAGGCGGTCGATCTTGTTGATGATGAGAATGGGCTTCACGCCCTCTTGGAAGGCCTGCTTGAGGACGGTCAGGGTCTGGGTGCAGACGCCCTCGATCACATCGACAACGACGAGACAGCCGTCGCACAAACGCACCTACTCCGTGAAAGAGCATCGATGCACTGTACAGCCGCAGAAACATCAGAACTGAAATCGATGTGTCCAGGGGAATCGACGAGATTGATGAGGTAGGGGACACTCTTCTTCGTCTTCTCGCCCGTCTGCTCATCGGCGACCGTCGTCTCGTCCTCGTAGAAGAGAGAAATGGAGCTGGACTTCATCGTAATGCCTCTTTTCTGCTCCTCTTCCCTATTTGTGAGCGCCTGCACGCAATTCAAAACCAATTGTCCATGTAACGCACTTCTCCAGCAAGCCTGGAGGAAATGATGCCGTTTGAGCTGATTAAGCTGTCTGCAAGACTAGTCGTCACGACAATACAATAAATGGGTACGTCGTCTTTCCGTGATCCACGTGGGCGAGAATGCATATGTTTCTCACGTGGTTGGGATTGTTCTGCAAACGCTGAATTACCTGGAGAGGAACGTTCCGTGACATGACAAAGGAATAAATGCGGTGCCACTTCGATTCTTAGGCGGAAACGACCCAAATAGTGAGGGAAAACGGAGGGTGCAAAAAACAGGGGAAAAGACAACTATAACATGTTCACCAGCTGCTGTACCTTTTGACAAATGAAAAAGGCAAGGTAGTTGAAGGGAACGTTGTAGCAAATAGTGGCGACGAGCAGGAAAATGAGGTACGGCTGACGACTACCCCACGAGAAGGGGGGAATGTGAAGAAGGAAGTCGGGAGCAACATGCGACACGCAGATGTTGAGCTTTCGGATGGCCCCCGTCTTGTCGACGGTCACATTCGGGGTCATGAAGTGAGCGAAGAAGTTGAGCACCACGAACTGGACAATGGAGAGAATGTAGCCCTGAATCGGAATAAGAGGTTGACCGTACAGCACGACGAAGATGCACGGGAAGAACCAGAAGTGGTGGAACGTCGAAATGCGCTCGTGCCAGGGAGTCTCCTTGTCGTACAACCAGCCGGCGGAACCAATGACCTCGTGGCCAACGATGGGAGTGAGGATCGCGTCAATCCAGAAGGACATGTGCGGGAAGAGCGTGAGACACATGCACTCCGCAATGAGACTGGGCAGCTTCAAAACGACGGCCGCCGCAGTGAAGAGCAGCGCCAAACTGCAGTACCAGTAGATTTCATAGAAACCACCCGATCCGTAGAAGTACCATCGTTCGCCGAGAAGGTAGCACCAGTGAATAACGCAGAAGACCGCAAAGACGTTAGCCACCACAGGGAACCGCCACTGAACGGGCTTCGTATCTATGAACTTCCAGGAGAAGAACGTGAAAAAGACGAACGTGAGGAAGTACGGGATCATCATTAGCCAGTACGGACAGGGGGGCTCATCAGGAACGTCTTCTTTGGCGACGTTCTTTTCAATATCCTTCTTTTCTTCTGCGAGCATTGAAAGAATGGGAGTTGGTCTTCCTTATAACAACCGCGGTTATTTGGAAGTGCGGAAGGATACGATTTAGAACAACAAATAGAGCTCATAGAGGAGAGCCATTACCCAGAACTTGTAAAACAATAGGAAATGGACGGGTTACGAACGAAAAGGGAGAGCGCGGAATCACACGACTAACTGAGCGGAGTTAACGACAGCATTGAGCAGGCCCGTCACTTGGCTGCAAATCCGTGCTCCCGTTTCCTCTGGACCTTCAATCTCTTCCCTTCCACATAGAAGCCATTCATCTCCTTGATGGCATACTCCGCTTCCTCGACTCTGCTGTAGCTGACGAAGCCGAATCCGCGACTTGTTCGCGTCTTCTCATCAAGATACACCTGCGGATGACAAACCCCATCAAACCCCAACTTTCGTGCTGACAATCGTGCCAAAAGGACGAAACAGGCTGCATAGCCTCTCGTCGTCGAATGAGCCGGGAAGATGATAAACGAAGAGATTCGCCCCGGGAGGCCCCTCTTCGTGGAAGCCCGAAGCGTCGGATACAGTTCGCACCCCGTCCGCGGTGTTCTGAAGTGATACAACAGGGAAGGGTTGTGTGACGGCTTCTGGAGCGTTTAGAAAGGGTATGAAACAGCACTGAAGAGGGGAGTAAGCTATAGGGCATTGCTGCTGTATTGGCGAAGGGGACGATTGTGGGATAATCAAATATGGGCAGAACTGTGGAAAAGATGGAGATATGGGCGAACAGGTGCCGCGGCGCGGACTCGTGTCGGTAGTGGGGGAAAGCGCATGGTTTGGATCTGGACGAGAGGGGACGGTTGCGCTCGCTTCGTTGTCGGGGGAGACACGCTGACCGGCGAGATCATCGGCAGGCGGTGGAGACAGACGGCGACCACGCTGAGGAGACGGACTCGCCGTCTCCGCGGTGCACAAAACACTCTTTTCCTTACTCTTTCGGCTCCCTCGCTTCCATGGCGTGTAGGAGCCTACTGATAGATTTCCTTTGCTGGCTCGATCTTGGAGCCCGGGGCGATAGCGCCCGTTCCGCTCTTTCCTGGAGGCGAACGCGATGTGAACAGGGTTGGCCATCTACACAGTCACTCCTACCGCTAGAACTCGCTACGCCGTGAAACGTGAAGTTTTGGTCCACTTCGGCGATTATTCGGTTCCCCGTCTCTATCGTGTCCACGTAGGCGAACGCGCAGTCTACAGTCTGAGTCGCACTCGCCGTCCCCACTCCTGTGCCTGCCCGTCTTTTTGTCGTAGAGAACGAACACCTTCAAGATAGTACCATAGGGGAGCAGAAACGACTTCACACTTTCGCTGTCCATACTAGACGGAATCTCCCCAATGAATAAGCAAGGAGAATCCCTCTGCTGGGGAATACCGCGAGAACCGGGAGAGGACGCTCTTTGCATTACGGATTCTACACGTGAGGCAGAAAGAAGGAGAAAGAACGGCTACGTCGCAACAATGGGTCAGACGCCTCAAACAAACGAGTGGAAGAATAAGACGATAGGGAATGGAGTTCTTTTCTTTAAAAAGCGAGACGAGAGTGTTGCTCAACAAAAAGAAAGGATTGGAGAAAGAAGACACTTCGCAACGTGACCAGTCGTATCTTTGTGTTCAGTTATTGACCTTTCTTGATGATCAAGCGATCTTTCTGGATCACTGCACTTTTACTCTCAAAGAATAGGAAGCTTAAGGGTTGTACCGCCCGTGTTTCCAATAAACAACTGACTAAGGATCTCCCTCCCCGAAGACGGGATGGAACCAGCCCAATATCACGACGCGGAGAAAACAAAGCTCAGAACTCAACAGCTGGCTGGTTCTGGATGCTCTGGAGTCGCAGATTCAGCTGGTAGGCGAAGGCACGCAATATGATCTCCTCCTTGCAGCCAACCTTCAGCACCTGGATCGCTACCTTTCACGCCGCTCAAGCACACCCACAAGGCAGGTCGCGTCTGAATTTCACCGGTCTGTCCTCCAATACGCGATGGTGCCCCAGATCGTTCTCAAACAGCTTCACGTAGTAGTACATGCAGTTCTTGTACGGCTTCTTCATCAGCGAGCCAATCTTCTACATATCATCCGCGCCGCGCGTCGCCACCATCAGCGAGTGAAGGTTGATGCGCGAGAGCGTGTTCTCTTGCGCGATGTCCGCCAGACTGCGGTAGATGCGCAGCTGGTACTTCACGAGCTGCACCACGCACGGATTCCACTTATTCAGGAAGTTGAGCTTGCTCCCGCGGATTTCCATGAGGAAGAAGAAGGAGGAGTCGTAGATGAAGAGCTTCGGCACCAACATCGTGATGGTCTGCAGCCGTCGCACCTCGATGCGGTGACCTTCGCTGTCCTACCCAACACACGCCTCGTCCTCCGCTACCTTCATCGCCTTGATCGCCAGCTCCTGCTTCGGGAGTGCGGAGGAGCGTCGCTGGAGCAGCTCGTTGTACTCCACGGAAATGCCCCTACACGATCACGCCAGCGAGCGAGATGCACGAGTCGAGATAGCACTGGAGGACGCGCTCCACCGCCTTCTTGTTGATGGCCGCGCGCTGCTGGACGAAGTGCAGCTCCTCCTTCGTGATCTGCTTCGACAGCGTCAGCATCGTCAGCTGCACCTTCAGGTGGTCCGCCTCCTCCTTGAAGGGATTCTTGCGCTCCGACGGCAGCATCGCCTCCTCGTCCGACTCCTCCTCCTTGCACTCCGTACTGTCCAACGACACGAGTCCGAACAGGTCCGCCACGTCGTCGTTCGACGCAGGCGCGGAGGCATCCACGTGGACGAAGTCCATGTTGGCGGTGAAGGCGGTGGGAGGCGCGGTGGCCTCCATCTCGCTCATGCCGAGGAGATCCGCGTTGGTGTTGGAGGTGCGACGCAGCAGGCGGTTGAAGGTGGAGGCGGTCTGGTCCTTCATCTTGGTGAGGGAGGAGCCGATCTTCTTCATCAGCTCGTTCCCGTTGGCGTCGGGGTTGTTTGGCGGCGTCAGCTCCAGGATCTCGTCGATGGACGATTCCTTCCGAGGTTCCTGCAAATCCACCAATTCGGGCGGGAGTGGAGGGGGCACCTCGGGCTTCTTCGGAATTGCGGGTACGGGACGCTCCGCGTCTCTCAAGGGGGAGGAATGCACTGCCGGGGAATTGTCCCCGATATCGTGAGGAATGTACGACTGGTCCGCGTACTCCATGCAGTCTCCGTCGAATGCCAAGTCTACTGTCGAAAGGGAGCGGCAATGCCCACCATCACAACCCACGCCGTATGCATCCGGGATTGACTTCATATCGGGTCTCTCGGGTATGGGCGGAGTTGTACACTCGTCTCGTTGCTCTACTGCGAATTAGACCACGCGAAAGGAAAAACCGGGAGTGTCCTTCTCTTCGTGCGCTACGTCGGGAGTCTGCTCAGATTCGCACGAAGGCTCTACGATCTGCGAGTCAGACCTCCGAATGGGCAGTATCCTTACTCTATCCTCGTTGGTTTCCATGGCGATGCGGTGAGAAATCAGAAGAAATGCGAAAATCACAAATCGAAACCGTCTTGTGTTCAAAAGAAGAACACAACACGAAAAACGAGGGGTTCTTGGGGTTGCAGACGACAATTCGTATTCTCTCTCCCTTCTTCCGAGTCAAAGGAGACGTTGCTGTAGCTGCCGCGCGTGGACCGAGAAACGAGACAAATGCCCCAACGAAGATACTATTGCGACTACTGCGGCCGGTCGTTCATCGACTCAAAGGAAAAGCGAGACGCGCACTTCCAGTCGGCGATTCACCAGAGCAACGTGAAGATGTGGTATCAGTCGAAGAAGGGTGGGAATGATATGAGCGCAGTGTAACGAACAGAAACGGCGGGCATTGTGGCCCAGACGTCGGCCGTCCCGATTTGCGAGACGTTTCGGAAGAACGGCTACTGCCAGTGGGGAAACAACTGCCCCTATCGACACATATCTGTGACGGAGGACCAGAGAGACGGGTACAGCGTGATTCCGAGTCGTTGGCTGATAATTCAATGTCACGCGTAGTCGGACTGCTGCAGACGACGGTTCGCCCCATCGAGGACACTCCGTGGACGCCCGTGACCCATGACGCCGTCCAGATCAATAAACCCCAGGAAAGCGATATACTGCCGGACGCGTTTCGGAAGAAGCTGCTTCCCCTTCAGGTGGATCTTCCACCCTCCTTGCTTCCTGTCCATGCGAGCATATTCGAATCGATACCACCGACAGAGTGGGGCTAGTGGAATAGCGCGTTGTTTGTTCGGAAAGGCGATTCGCGAAGTCCGTTAATAGGATCGACAGGAGAGATGACCACTCGTCTCTAACAATGGAGGGAGGTGCGGATACGCGATTTGTTGCGCATTCGAGCCGTTGGCCGTTATTCAAACGATTCTTGATGAATTCCAATCTGCCCGATCCCACGCGTATCGGCCGCGCGAGATATAGAAATGTGGTGCGTGAAAGCGACGTACGCCAAGATCCTGAGTACAAGAAGAAGGTGGAGTTCTACGACTCTTTGAAAATCAAGGGTGGGCTCTGTTTTGGATTTCCACACTCATGGTGTAGTTCAAATGCATTGCAGACAGCTGCAGGAGAATGCGCTTCGCGAGGCTACGGGCGTCGAATCCGCGGTATCGCAGCTGATTCTCATGCTTCCAAAAGACGTGCAGAATATGAAAGTGCTCGTTTCCTGTGAGTCGTGAATGGTAGGTGAAGGACTTTTGCCAGGAATACGGCTACGATCTTATTGACGGAAATCTGGTCTACCGAAATGGTCAGATGGAGTTTTCGTTCCATGTTCGTTTCACGACTAGTGTTGGAATGAAGACGCAGGCACACGTTCCACATACCATAACGAGGACGCACCACCAGAACACACCTCTCGCCTATGGAGCCGTATGGGTGGTGATTCATTCTGACTTGTAGAGAAGAAATGAGTCCGTCATTTCGCGGTAGCAGTTGTGCGGTTTGCACTGACGCACTAGGTTTGAGGTTGTGCGTGATAGTGGGAGCACCATGCCGCACCTTCGTTTGGTGAAGGGGGACCGAACGTACGATTTGACAGAACAAAGAGAAGTGCGATCTCTTGCGGAGCGCTCACGATTAGAGAGAACTGACTCGGACGGAGAGGGAGATGATCGGAGGCGAGATCCTGGCCTTCACCCAGCTGCTGAGTAAATACTCTTCGCGTTAGCGTTCGAGGTGTTTGTTTCGACCCCCTTTCATTTTCGGTTGTATGGTCGCGCCGTTTCTTCGCGTCGGTCGCCACCATGAAAACGGATCATTCTAACACTGTATTGGGACCGTCCTGCAGCGACCCGCAGAACACGCCAAGTCCGTCTCAAACGCCCACAGTTTCTATTCCCTCCGTTTCTCCTCACGAGTGTAGAAGGAGTCGAACCTTGAAACGACGGGAACGGACAGCGTATCGAGAGAACAACCGACACTTGTACTGCGTGAGCGGTGGGTGTTTGATGTGCGTAGACACGTGTCGCTACGACGGACACTGAAGACGATGTCCGACTTGACGACTTCACCATCACTCAGCCCTCCTTCCAATCGCTCGACGACTCCCAGGAATATGAGGTCGTACTCGTTGCGTGCATTCATCTCGCAGGAGATCCACTGTACCGTTTCATCTGGAGTATGTGTCGACAATCACGCGGAAAGGAGTGCCAAGGTCGACAGCTCCCTGCTGCGCCGTCATTCCGAACGGACGTCCTCTCTTCCCTCGGGCCAAGCATGGTAGCGCCGTTGCGGAGGATGAACCGTAGTTGGAGTGCTTGTACGCGAAGATTGAAGAGGAAATCAAGCGTCTCTGGGCCCGTGAAGAATCCCAGTCTCCATTCCCTTCAACGCCCGTCCGGCCGAAGGTACGTGTTATACAGTGTTGGATAATGCAATAGAAGCGATACTCGCTTCAGTCCTGCTTTGAGTGCGATTTCGATTCCATTCAGAAGCGGAATCGGACGACCGTGATACCCCCTAGCAATCTGTAATTGTATTATGTCTGTCTTTTCGTCTTTTGCGATGTCCTGTTTGTTTTCCATGCGAATGGTCTCACTTAATTAGCACATGACGCTAATGACTGCTGTGAGCCCAATTCCTCCCTTCGTCCTGGATCGAAACACAACCCCAATACAGCGTCAGAAGAGAGAGCAGGAAGAGTTCGTTTGCTGGGCATCGACACCCGCACTTCGATGTGGAAAGGGAGAGAGAATGGGCGCAGCATGTTTCCAATTGTATTCCCGAGAATGGGGCTGATAGTGCCACCGAGGTGCATGTGCGTCGGACACGGAGCCCATTTGGGGCGGTAGAATCCGATAAGGCAAAAGGTTTTCGTGAAGTTTGGATTGTCGATCGGGGAGGTGATCTTGTAGACATGTTTTTACAAAAACGTTTTGATCGTCACTTCGATTATACGGGAGATATCCCAATCCCCGCCTGCTTCAACTGCAGGAAGCCTACATACTACGTACATACGAAGCAGTGCATCCAGGAATACGATTTGTTCACAGGCGGCCTACTGTCAACGATTCCTTCCGGGGTGCCCTCGAATCGCAATGTCGTTCAGCTGTACTCTTCCTTCTCGAAGAAGGGTCAGGATTATGTCATCGCCGTCCAGGATAACACCGCCACGACCAGCTACGACATGACGCGCCATCACTTTGTCGCGTCGACCACGGGCTACGACGAGACCTGCGATGTGGTGAGCGCCGCCACGCACAGCGGCATCAATCCCTCCTTCTTCTCCTGCGCGTTCAACTCTCCCGAGATTTCCGTGGGTGCGTCTCCTCCGTCTCATGCGTAGGGCAGCTGCCTCACCGGAATGATGTCGGACATTGAGTGTCCCGTGAAGAAGGTGACGTACAAGATCTACATCACCGCCGCCGCGTGCTCGTACAGAGGCTGCACGCTCGCCGTGGGCACCAGCGACAACCTGGTGCTTCTCTACCAGATCGGCAAGCGCGGCTTCGACATCCCGGAGGACGAGCAGGTGGAAGAGGACGAGCGTACGGCGTGCAATGGGCATCTCACCCCTAGCCGAAGCCACGCTGGAGAAGGTGATCGATATGGAGCGCGGTCTGGAGGCGAGCGAGGACCGTTTGGACAGCTCGACGGGGTCGTACATGATCAACTGCATGTGCTGGCACCCGCAGATGAAGATCCTCGCCGTGGCGCGCAACGACAGCTCCATCGTCATCTACTCGTGCCCGCTGGGCGCGTGGTGCGCGAAGCTGGACAACTGCCCCTACGGCGACGAGATCACCTCGATGTGCTTCCACCCCACGGAGCCGCTGCTGTTTGCCATCGTGAAGGGCGGCACCAACCCGCCGCTCCTCACCGTCTGGACCTACGCGCCGCGCAAGTTCCTCAAGATCTGCGAGGTGTACCACGTGCACCGCCTCGCCGAGGGCCTCTCCGAGACGGCCGTGCCCTCTCTCTCCTGCCACCCGCGCGAGAACGTCATCATGCTCACCTTCCCCGACGGGCGCGTGATCGGTCTCTCTCTCTGGGACAAGTACTCGCACCTCGGTCGCGGCATGACCTCCGCCTCGCCGCGCCAAGTGCCCTTCCGCGCCTTCTACCAGGGCACGACGGAGGAGACGATGGCGCCGCTGCACCTGCCGCTGATCCACTACTTCACCAACTACGAGCTGGAGCTGAAGAAGAACAAGCCCGTGCCGCGCTTCGTGGTGAACTACCGCGGCATGCGCGAGAAGTGGTCGCACTATCTGATCGAGCTCACCTCCGCCGTGCGTGGTCCCGACAACGAGGCCATCGTGGTGCGCAGCGACGGTCTGAAGGTCAGCGAAGACGGACAGGACGTGATTCTCTTCATGCGTCCCGAGGCCTCCGAGAAGCGTAGCGGCATCGACGCCGTCTCATGAGTAGCTCGTAAGCGCGTGCTGCTGCCCGGCGTGGACGACAAGGCGCCCGGGTTCGATCCCGAGGACGATGCGAACTACCTGTACCTGCCGATCGAGGGCGACGACTCGCGCCGCTTCTTCATCTTCCTGTCGGCGAAGAAGGGCTGCGATATGATCAAGCAGTGGGAGGAGCGCGACCCCGAGGAGGAGGTGGACGAGAACGAGGAGGAGCAGTTCTACTCGCAGGTGATGTACAACAAGATGCCCAAGGAGGAGAGTTGTCAGGACGCGCTGCCGCTGAACAATGGCTTGTAGGCGCGGCGAGGGCGAGTGACGCGTAGCTATCTGATGGTGAACCAGGAGGGCACGCAGCTGGAGTACCGCGAGTGCGTGGTGAAGAACCTCAAGACGCCCACGCGCCGCAACGAGGGCGACGAGGAGGTGGAGTTCAGCTCGCAGACCCGCAAGATGTGGCGCCTGCACGTGTCGGTGCGCAAGATCCTGGCGACGCCGCTCAAGACGAGCGAGGGCATGGCGGTGGTGCAGTACGTGCTGGAGGGCACGGACGGCACGCAGTGGCTGGTTTACTCGAAGAACAAGGCGGATGCGCAGCAGGGCTACACGCCGATGCCGAAGTCGAAGGGCCTGCGCTTCCAGGAGGGCGAGGTCGTGTGCGAGACGGCGTGGCAGCAGCTGGAGGAGGGCGAGCGCCCGCTGATGGCGATCCGTACCAACCAGGTGAGTGAGGCGAGGTGAGGTGACACGCAGAGAATCCTGATGGTGGACGAGGACTACCACGTCATCGCCTCGCGCCCCTCGGTGGTGCTGATCGGCGGCACGGCGCGTCTCACCACCTCCATGCAGTGGCTGGGCTACACCATCGTGTACTCCTGCTCCGACAACCGTCTCTACTACATGATGGCGGACGGCCGCGAGCGCCCCATCGGCTCGCTCGACATCCACGCCACCGAGCCCATGCTCATGTCCGTGCTGCCCGACCGCGTGATGTACGCCTGCAAGCACCGCGACCACCGCCTCACGCAGCTGCTCTCCAAGGCGCTGGTGCCGCTCGAGCCGCTGGTGCTGGGTCTGCTGTACGCGCCCGAGGGCTACGTGAAGAACCGCGAGGAGCTGATGATGAAGATCATCCGCCAGTACGCCTACAAGCCCGCCGAGGAGGACCCCAACGGCCCGCGTCCCACGGGTCCCGGCTACAACGCCGGCGTGACGGGCGAGATGATCCGCGAGCTGCGCAAGAAGGGCTACCTGTCGGTGGCGTACGCCATCGTGCGCAGCAGCAGCACCAACAAGGAGTTCCCCGACTACCCGCAGATCGCGCCCGAGATCAAGAGCGACCTGGCCATCTCGCTGCACCGTCTGGACGACGCGCTGCAGGAGCTGCTGAGCGACGCGCCGCAGGTGATGGTGCGTGTGCGTGGCGAGCGTGATGGGTAGGAGTACCTCAAATCCGCCGAGGAGGGCAAGCCGTTCACCGCGCTGCTGCCGCACCCGCGCTCCACCATCGCCGAGCGTCTGCGCGCGCTGGCCTCCATCGCCGCCATCAGCGGCGACTACAACACGGCGCGCAAGTGCCTCGATCTCTGCGGCGACGACTGGGACCTGATGAACCTGGTGAACCTGGGCGGCGACGTGACGCTGGAGCTGCTCCAGCAGCAGGCGACGCGCGCCGACGGCCTGCGCCCCGACATCAAGCAGGCGGCGGAGATCCTGAGCGGCAAGACGTTCAAGAGCAAGAAGCGCGGCGATGACACCAACGCGGCGATGAACCTGCCGCAGCGTATCCCCACGCTGCTGGTGGGTGGCGAGAAGGCGATGCTGCCCGTGTGGAAGCTGAAGCGTCTGCCTCGCGTGAGTGATGGGATGTGCGATGAGGCGTAGATTCCCGAGATCCCGAAGCCAGAGCCGCTGCCGTCGCAGTACCCGTACCTGGAGATGAGTAACGTGGCTGCGTGGGTGGGTGCTCGCCAGATCGTGGAGATCCCCGAGGAGGAGGGCGAGGCGCGTGAGTGGTGTGAGGGGACGTTGACGTGCAGAGGAGGATCCTCGCTTCGGCGGAGCTGCGATGATGGTGGGCAACGAGGGAGAGGACTCCGTCGTGCTGTACCTGCGTATGGAGGAGCGCGAGGACGCGTCGCCGAACGTGGTGTATGACAGCAGCAACCAGGCGAACAACATGACGATCAACGGCGCGGCGTTCATCGAGCCGACGGACGCGCCGATGGACAAGGGCGACAACGACAAGGTGAAGACGCTGCGCCAGCTGGTGCTGGGCTGGGACAAGGACGGCAAGGAGGCGCCGGGCACGCTGACGAGCAAGATCACGCTGGAGCGCAACACGCTGCGCGTGGGCTACTTCCACCCCGATCCCCAGCGCCGCTTCTTCACGGTGGAGATGTGGGTGAAGCGCGACCCTCGCAACGGATGGATGGTGGGGGAGTGAGAGTGTGATGACGCGTAGCCGCTGATCACGCGTGGCACGGAGCAGGACCGCATGTGGTCGTTCGGTCTGGAGAACGGCTACGTGGTGTTCATGACGACGACGGGCAAGATGTTTACCGACGCGTCGCGTAGTGCTGCGAGAGGGGCGTGAGGTGTAGTGGTGCCGGGAGACACGTGGAAGCACGTCGCCGCGACGATCGACTGCACGAGCAAGAAGACGACGTCCGTGACGCTGTTCGTGGACGGCAAGAACGTGAAGGAGGCGAAGATCCCGAGTCCGGAGCGCGAGCCGCTGGGTACGCGCTGGATGTCAGCGTGACGTGTAGAGGAGAACGACCAGATCATGATCGGAGGCACGGGCACGTTCGCGCGCATCACGGAGGTGCGCTACTGGGCGTCGGCGCGCTCGGAGGACGACATTCGCGACTTCAGCAAGGCGTACCTGGACCTGGCGGAGGTGAAGGGCAAGATGAAGGGCCTGGTGATCCACGACCGCAACTGCGACTGCGAGGCGTGCCAGAAGCGCCGCGAGAAGCAGAAGAGCGAGCTGAGGAAGATGAAGGGCGGCGAGGAGACCACGGGCAGACGAAGAGGCAGAAAGGAGAAGGTGGAGGAGGAAGAGAAGAAGGAGGAAGAGGAGGCCAAGAAGGCGGAAGAGGCCAAGAAGAAGGAAGAGGAAGAGGCTAAGAAGGCGGAGGAGGAGATGCAGCTGCGAATGGAGGAGGAAGAGGAGGCGAAGGACGAGGGCGTGGAAGAGGAGGTGGAGGAGGTGCGCCAGAAGCTGAAGCGCGTGATCAAGCGAACGATCAAGCGCAGAGCGCAGAAGGGCGAGGACGAGGCGATGCTGAAGGCGAGACAGGAGAAGGAGGCGAAGAAGAGAGCGGAGAGAGAGGCCAGAGAGGCGGAGCGCCACGCGAAGGAGCAGGAGAGAAGAAGAATCGCGGAGGAAGAAGCGAAGAAGCGAAAGGCGGAGGAAGAGGCGAGAAAGAAGGCGGAGGAAGAGGCGAGAAAGAAGGAAGAGGAGGCGAAGGCGGAGCTGGCTGCTCCTGTGGAGGAACCTGTTGGCGAGAAGATGGTGGAGGAGAAGCCGGTGGAGGAAGAGAAGCCAGTTGAGGAGGAGAAGAAGGCTGAGGAGGAGAAGCCTGCTGAGGAGCCTGTTGGTGAGAAGATGGTTGAGCCTGTCGGCGAGAAGATGGTGGAGGAGAAGCCTGAAGAGAAGAAGGAGGCGATCGGCGACGAGGAGTTCGACTTCGACAAGGAGCCGAAGAAGGAAGAGAAGAAGGAGGAGCCTGAGAAGACTGAAGAGGAGCCGAAGAAGGAGGAGAAGAAGGGTCGTCGTGGTCGTCGCGACCGCAAGGCGAAGGAGGAGAAGAAGGAGGAGGCCAAGGAGGAAGAGAAGAAGGAAGAGACGGCTGAGGAGAAGCCGAAGAAGGACAAGAAGAAGAAGGACAAGAAGGCGAAGAAGGACAAGAAGGAAGAGAAGAAGGCTGAGGTGGACGAGAACTTCGACGAGGACTTCGACGATATTGCGATCGCTGCTCCTGTGAAGGCGAAGGAGGAGCCCAAGAAGGAGGCGATTAGCGACGAGGAGTTCGACTTCGATGAAGAGCCCAAGAAGGAGGAGCCCAAGAAGGCTGAGGAGAAGAAGGTTGAGGAGAAGGCTATTGAGGAGGACTTCGACTTTGACGAGGAAGAAAAGCCCAAGGAAGAGCCCAAGGAGAAGGAAGAGGAGGCGAAGAAGGCTGAAGAGGAAGCCAAGAAGAAGGAGGAAGAGGCCGAGAAGAAGGAGGAAGAGGCCAAGAGAGCCGAGGAAGAGGCCAAGAAGAAGGAGGAGGAAGCCAAGAGAGCTGAAGAGGAGGCGAAGAAGGCTGAAGAAGAAGCCAAGAAGGCTGAGGAAGAGGCGAAGGCGAAGGAAGAAGAGAAGGCGAAGGCTGAGGAGGAGCCTGAGTTCAGTGAGGAAGAGAAGAAGGAGCCTGAGAAGGCTGAGGAATCGAAGGAGGAGAAGAAGGAGGAGAAGAAGGGTCGTCGTGGTCGTCGCGACCGCAAGGCGAAGGAGGAGAAGGAGGAGAAGCCGAAGAAGGACAAGAAGAAGAAGGACAAGAAGGCGAAGGAGGAGCCCAAGAAGGAAGAGAAGGCTGAGGAGGACTTCGACTTCGACGAGGAAGAGAAGCCCAAGGAGGAGAAGAAGGAGGAGAAGATTGAAGAGCCGAAGAAGGAGGAGAAGGCTATTGAGGAGGACTTCGATTTCAGTGAAGAGGAGAAGCCCAAGAAGGAGGAGCCTAAGAAGGCTGAGGAGAAGAAGGCTGTTGAGGAGGACTTCAGCGAGGAGGCGTTCAGTGAGGAAGAGAAGGAGGAAGAGCCTGAGAGACCGAGAAGAGGAGAGAGACCTGTTCGCACCGAGGAGAAGAAGGAGGAGAAGGAGGAAGAGAAGTCTGAAGAGGAAGAGAAGGAGGAGGAGAAGGTGCGCACGCCCGTCCCCGAAGAAGAGCCCGAAGAGGAGAAGAAGGAAGAAGAGAAGGAGGAGGAGAAGCCCGAGGAGGAGGAAGAGAAGTCGAAGTCGCTGGTGCGCGCGCGCTCGCACCGCGCCAAGGCTTCTGGCGAGAGAGCGCACCACCACCACCACCACGAGGGCGGCGAGGGCAAGAAGAGAAGAAGAAAGATCCTCAAGAGCAAGGAGCCCGAGCCTCCCAAGGAGGAAGACGTGCTCGGCAACTTCGGCGTGGAGAAGGAGGTGGAGGCGATTTCCGACTCCGAGAGCGAGGAGGACGTGCCGGGATACACCTTCGCCGCGCCCATCAGCCGCTTGTCGCGCTCGCCCACGCCCATGGGTCGTCGCACCGTGGTGGCGATGCCGGGTCGCAGCTTCGTGCCGCAGAAGAAGAAGATCGAGGCGATTTCGGACTCCTCGGACGACGAGCCCGCGTTCACCAGCCGCAGCAGCGTGATCGGACTCCGCTCCTTCGCCAGCGTCAACACGGGACGCTCGTCGTACACGCCCGCTTCGTCTGGCGTCGCGTGGGCGATGGAAGGGTGTGTGATGAATAGAGGACGCACGTTCAGCTCGAAGCCGTTCGGCGCCGATCGCGCGTCGACGTTTGCTCGTAGCAACTCCACGGTGGCGGCGAAGAGCCGCAACGTCGCGATGATCGATTCGGACAGCGACGAGGACATGCCCGTGGGTCGCGCTTCGTTTGCACCTCGTACATCGTTCGCTCCGCGTGCTTCAATGGCCGGAAGCACCGCTGGAAGACCCTCGATGGGACGTTTTGTGTCAGACGATGGAGACGACCGTCGCAGAAGCATGATGGGAATTGACCGTTACCGAAAGATGTGAGACTGGCGAGTAATGTAATTGTGCGACGCTGTTTGTTGAACAAAGAGGACTAATGAGACAGGCTAGGCAGGTTCACTGTAGAAAAAGAACGGTAAATGGAGGGAATGCCCAGAGAAGGCGCTCTC
The DNA here is from genome assembly GCA_027406325.1 of Blastocystis sp. subtype 2. Taxonomy (NCBI): domain Eukaryota; class Bigyra; order Opalinata; family Blastocystidae; genus Blastocystis; species Blastocystis sp. subtype 2. Next base: position 21,310 of record JANPWJ010000575.1, read on the forward strand.
TTCATGATGCGCGGCTTCGCTTCGCTCACAAGAGTCTTCAACGGCGTGGTGTTCTGGGCTGCTTTCCTCTGGGAAGCATCCCTGGCGGCTGGAGGCTTGAGGGGTGGAAGCGTCACCTCCTGGTACGGCTGGAAGCGGAGATAGTCTCGCAGCTTGCTCACCGCCGTCGCCAACGAGTCGTTCGCCACGTAGGAAAGATCGAAGCTTCTCTCCTGTGTCAGTTGGAGTTCTCTAGGGGGTTCCCTTGGAGGCTCCTTCGGAGGTTGAGGCTTCTGGATCGGTTGAGGAGGCTCCTTTGGTTCCTTTGGAGGTTCCTTAGGAGGCTGTGGAGGCTGAGGCGGTTGAGACAGTTTCAGCGGTTGAGGAGGTTCCTTAGGAGGCGGAGCAGGCTTCTTTGCGACTTCCACTGGCTCCTTCAGCTCCGTTGGAGGTTGAGAAGGTTGAGGCTTCTGTGACGGCTGAGGCAGAGAAGGCTCCTTTGGAACTTCCTTTGGAGGCCGTGGCGGCGGAGAAGGCGGCAATGGTTGAGAGGGCTCCTTAGGAGGCTGAGGCGGTTGCGGCGGCGGTTGCGACAGTTTCGGCGACTGAGAAGGCTCCTTTGGCTCCTTTGGCGGTTGTGGAGGCTTCGGGGGCTCTGGCGGTTGCGACAGTTTCGGTGGCTCTGGCGGCTTTGGCGGTTCTGGAGGCTTTGGCGGAGCTGGAGGAACAATCCTTGAAACGCCCACCACACCAGGTTGCAAACCAGACTGCGTGTTGTGCTTCAGGTTCTCGGCCTGTTCGGGTTTTGGCAACAGCTTCTTCGGAGTTGACTCAATCTTGAAAGAGGCGATCGAGATCGTCTTCGGAGGGTCGTCAGACGATCCCTTTGATGTTGTTCTCGCCGGACTCGATCGATTCTCTGAAGAACTCTTCGGCGGGGCGTCAGACGGCGGACGCGCTGAAGGCGCCAGGCGTGGGCTTTTGGAGCCACTTCGAGAACGACTCTTCGACCGGCTTCTCGACCGCCTCTGTCGCGCCAGCCTTGTCCGACTCCGTGACCGACTCCTCGAACCACCACGTGACCGACTCCTCGTTCGCGCCTTCATCGGGCTCCTGGAACGACTGCGTGGACGACCGTGTGACCGATTCCTCTCTCGACTCCTCTCTCGACCGCGCGGACGCTTCGTGCGACTTCTGGAGTAGGTGTCGGAGTCGGAGTCGGACGAGGAATCGCTACTGTCGCTTCCGTTTCGCACCACGAGACTCTTCGGGATGCTGAAACCCATATCCAACGACTCCTGCGAGGAGTCTGACAACACCTCTTCCTTCTTCCGCCGCCTGGGAGGGTCCTTTCTGGCTGGCGGGCGGTCGCGTTTGTGTGTGGGTGCATTTCTGGAGGGTTGGTATCGTCTGTCTTCTCTCTGGCTGGGCGGGTCGCGGAAGGGTCGTGAGTTGAGCCGTCTGCGTTCGAGAGAGTCTTCTCTTCTTCTGTCTTCTCTTCTCGTCGGCTCAAATCGCTCCTTCGTGTCCTGGTTTCTGTTCTGCTCGATCTTCTTCAGCTCTCTCTGAATCACCTCCTTCACATTCACTTCGCCTTCTTCTTCCTCCATCTCGCTTCGCTTCGGCTCCTCCTTCACTTCGCTCTCTCTCTTCACCACAACTATATTCTTCAACTCCTCCTTCTTCGTTGTCGCGCTTTCCTCTGGTGTTTTCTTCTCTTCTCTCTTGATCTCCTTCTTCACTTCTCTTGTTGGCTCCTTCAGCAACTCCTTCTGTTCTTTGATCTCTTCCTTCTTCTTCTCCGTTGTCACGCTTTCCTTCGGCATCTCTTCCTTCACTACCTCCTTCTTTACTTCACTCTCCTTCTTCTCTGCCATCACATTCTGTTTTGGCTCCATCGTCGCATCTCTCTTGACCTCATTCTTCACTTCTTTCACCATCTCCTTCGGTAACTCCTTCTTCTCTACCTCCACCTTCACTTCACTCTCCTTCTTCTCCAGCACCACCTTCTGTTTCGGTACTCCAGTCATTTCTTTCTGCTTCACTTCAGTCACAATCACTTTCTTCTCTTCTTTGATCTCTTCCTTCTTCTCCGTTGTCACGCTTTCCTTAGGAATCTTCTCTTCTTTCAAAATTCCATCTCTCTTCACTTCACTCTCTTTCTTCTCTGCCATCACATTCTGCTTTGGTTCCATCGTCGCATCTCTCTTGATCTCATTCTTCACTCCCTTTGCCATCTCCTTCTTCTCTTCACTCTTCTTTGCCTCCACCTTCACTTCCTTCTCTGTCTTCTCTGCCATCACATTCTCGTTCTTCTTCACCTCATTCACAGCCACTTTCTTTTCTTCCTTCGGTCTCTCCACCTTCACTTCACTCTCCTTCTTCTCTATCACGTTCGCTTTTGGCAGCTCTTTCGTCTTCTCCATTACTTCTTTCCGTTTTGCCATCACTTCAGCTTCTTTCAATCCTCTCTTTTCTTCTTGTTTCCGCACCCCGCTTTGCACAGTCGAACCATTCTTCGTCACCTTCACTTCCTTCTTCTCTTCTTTTTCTCTCCTGGCTAACACCTCTTTCTTCTCTTCTTTCGTTTCTTTTGCAATCACACTCCTCTCTTGCTTCTTCACTTCGCTTCTCACACCCACAACCTTCTTTATCTCTTCCTTCTTCTCCACTCTCTTCTCTTGAGGCTTCTTCGCCTCCTTCACCTTCTCTTCCGCCTTCTTCTTCACTTCCTTCACCAACACACTCTTCTCTTCCTTCTTCTCCTGAGGCACCTTCGCCTTCTTCTTCACTTCCTTCTTCTCTTCCTTTGGTTCGCTCTTCTCCTTCTCTCCAGCGCGAACACGCCTCTTTCTTGGTTTCTCTTCCTTCTCCTTTTCTTCCTTCTTCGCCTTCAGCTTCGCCTTCGCCTCTCTCTTCTTCTCCGCCACACTCACAGCGCTTCTCAAGTAACTCTCCACATTCTTCACAATGCCTCTTCGATTCTTCTCCAACAACATCGCGATCGTTTCGTTCTCCGAATCGCTCGTTGAATCGCTCTCAATCGCCGTGTCTGGCTCCTTCTCCACTCCATCCTGCTTCGCAACTGTCGGCTGAGGTTCTCTGTCTTTCTTCGCTTCGTCCACTGACTCAACACTCTTCACAGAAGCCTTCTCTTCAACCATCACGGGCTCCTTCTTCTTCTCCTTCTCCGTGTTGTGGTTCACCTCAACTCTCTTCTCGTTCACCTCCTTCACTGGCTCTTTCTCCATTCCCTTTGCAACTTCACTCTCATTCTTCTCTTTCTCTTCCTTCTCAATCCCCTTCTCAGCCTTCTCTTCATTCATTTCCTTCTCCTTCACAATCTCAACCTTCTTCTCTTCCTTCTCTTCCTTCTCATTCACAACACTCTCCTTTTCCATCTCAGCCTTCTCTTCATTCATTACCTCCTTCTCCTTCACAACACTCTCCTTCTCAACCACTTCCTCTTCACTCACAATCACCACCTCCTTCTCAATCTCCTTCTCTGTCTCAACCACCTTCTCCTTCTCAACAACCTTCTCACTCTCCTTTCTCACAACCACCTTCTCACTCTCCTTTTTCTCACCCACAACCTTCTTCTCACTCTCCTTCTCCTCTCTCACAACCTCCCCACCCCCTCCATTCAAATACCACGGCACCTCCCTCTCCTCCTTCACCACCTTCAAACACCCCTTCAAATCGTCTCGCTCGCTGAAGTACACCTCACTCACTCCACCACTTCCAAACACATCCTTCTCGAACACACCCTCGCTCACCTCCTCCTTCGACGCCTCGCGACGCAACTCCAGCGATCGCATCATTCTTTCTGCCGCTGCGCGATGGTGGGACTCTCTTCTCACCACAGGCTGAGGGTTCAGTGCGTTTGGGATGTAAAAAATCGGGCTGATTTCGGTCAGACGCTGTTGCACGAGAGACGGAGAAGGCGCCGGCAAACACAACACGGAGTACTCGATCTTCGTCGGACGGGTCCAGCGGCTTGCTTGCTGCTTCGAGGACGGCTGTGGAAGTGAAACTGCAGAAGAAGACGAGGCTTCTTTTGACCGGCTTGATGTCCTCTGGAGAGTGAGCGTCGGGCCCTTGGGAGGGACAGAAACCGACTTTCCTCTCACTTTCGCTTTCACTTCGGCTATCGATTTGATCGTTGGCTTTGTGGCAACTGAAGATGGCTTGCGCATGACCCGAATGGATCTCTAGTCATCACACTCGAACAGACAACGCAACCGTTACTGGAAAAGGATACGTGGGAGGCGGCTTCTTTTCCGAATCAGCAATGACTCTCAGAGGGGTCACAACCGCGCTTGGAGTGGAAGACGGAACGGAATGGGGTGCAAGAGCAGACTCACCATCCAAAATGATCCCAAGCCTACGTAGTGAACACGCTTCGGAGCACGCACGATGAATTCGAATAGACTGCATCCTGATCCTGCGTTAGAAATGAAATGGTTTGCACTTCCGTGGAATTCCTGCGCTCTCTCGACAGTGATTGCCCACTTGGAACGCTTGGAACTGGCCGTGATGCTACAGCGTCATCTTCCATAAAATAGAAATAAACTACATGTTTGCTGCACGTTTTCCCACAAGGGTGTCTCTTCTCCAACGACTCCAAACCGTTTGTTGCGGTTATGTTGCCAGTTGATTCCAGGGGGCAATGCCCTAAGGATAAACGGAGCAAGGAGCATGATACTTGCGTGGACTCTCCTTTGAATTCCCATTCATAATCTTCGAACTCCCCACTGATACTCTCTAGGAGAACAAACAAAGGGCCGAGTCAAGACAAGGGAATGGAGTTTCCTTTGGGGAACCGAATTCGGCCCGGATTCTGGCATTCGCGAGACGATCGTTTTCTGCAGAATTGACGATGCATTCCCCCCTTCTCTTCGCGATTTTGCTATGCAACTGCCTAGCAAGCGACATTAAGATAACGACCATCAGTGAACCCACCACAGGGTTCGATTTCAAAGGTGAGTGCTTCTTGTAATACTCATCCTCAGCGCTTATTCACAAATACTCATGGGAAGTATTGGGCTTTGTGCTTCTCCTTGTCTACGGCATGTACTTCATTGTGGGTCGTAAGAAGAACCTCCGCATTGTGAACAACTGGTACGCGCTTTGTTCGTTGCACGAGTCGTAGGCTGAACCAGTACCGCAGTCTGCTGGAGAAGAACTTCAGCTCTGTCGGCATTAGCGGCAACTACGGACTGTTCATGAGGGAGAGCTACGACCAGTACAGAATCTTCTGCTCCGGACGTAAGAATTGCCGCGGAATGCTCATCGACTTTAAGGTAACCGCACCGGATTGCGTCGACTGTAGCTGAAAAAGCGTCAGGATCTCTTCTCTCTGCTTCTCGACTTCATCACGCCCGTTGATGATATCATGGTATCTGCTCGCTTCCGTGCTAAAACATAGACGGTGGACATTCCCATGGAGCCCGAGGTGCTGAAGCCCTTCATCTTTGCTCTGTGTAGAAAGCGCGATTACAAGGCGGTGCATTCTGCGAACTATGACCTCGTAACGGAGAGTGGGTGATATGAACACGTAGAAGGACATGGGCCATCAGGTGGCTCTTCAGTACACTCCGGAATTGAGTAAGGTCAGTGGCAGCTGGGTCGTCATCAGCGACAACAACGAGGTGCCCTCCTCGCTGCTCACTACGCAGCTGATCAACATCCTGAAGGAGCCCAACTCCCTGTTGCGTCTGGTGCACATCAGCGACCACATGACGCCTCCCACGGACAACCGCGCGCACCTGGCGGATAACGCGATTCGAATCAAGGTGAAGCTGCCCGTGTACGGTAGGTGCTGGACGCATTCGTGATGGGAAGACCGTATGGAGTCCATCCAGGAGATTATGAACTACATCATGAGCGTGTGCGACGTGGCTGCGCAGGTGAAGCTGTCTCCGAAGGCAGTGGCGACGATCACGAAGGCGCGTAGTGTGCTGAGCGAGAAGCAGCAGCGAGAGGAGCACAAGAAGCGCCAGGAGGTACTTTGTCGTGTTGTGAGGTGATCAGTAGAGAATGCAGGCGATGAAGGAGCAGAAGATGAGGGAGGAGAGAGAGCGAGTGGAGCGTATGTCTCCCGAGAAGAAGGCGAAGATGGAGGAGAAGATGGAGAGAGAGGAGAAGAAGAAGGCGATGAAGAAGCGGATGAGAGTGCTGAAGGCGTAATCGAGGGTTTATTCTGTTTTGCGCTGTTTGTTCCTCATGCGTGTTTCGGCGGAAACAGCTGCGACGGCGCCAACACGCCGTTCCTCGCCCATCCGTCTACACACAATCCCGAAACACGCGTATCGTTTTGTACGTTGTTTTGACAGTGATTACTGGAACATAGGACAATCAAGGACGTCGGAACGCACATTTCCAGTGGGTATCTTCACTAACCGATTGTCATTATTTCCTTTTTGTATAATAATAATGGTGCAACTGCGTGGCTTATTCAGAACGTACCGTCGTTTGGTCGATGATCATTGCTAGTGAAGTGATGGGAAAGAACATCGGAAAGCTTGTGGCGTCGAGCAAGCGCATGATCAAGTGGGGTTTGATTATCAACATGAAGAAGGTCGAAATCATGCTGAAGCACTCTATCGTATCTGGAAAGCGCATGATTCGCGTGAACGAAGTGGTTGTCCATGAATCGAGAGGTGTAGGAGATGTTGCATCGCTTGAACCGTAGCTCATGGCATCCAGTTTTGATGCTTCGTTCACTGTGGACAATTACCTGTGTGAAGTTAGTTTTGTGAAAGAAGACGGAGACTATATTTACGGTAGGAGTTGGGGAGACGGATTGACTGTAGATTTGTTCGTAGATGGCATCCCGTATATGGACTTAGTGTGCCTCTTCGACCTTAGTGAAGAGGACAGGTTGTGCATCGAGAGGGGCGAAGCGCCGAAGCGCGCGCACAAGAAGAGAGCGCCGAAGAGGCAAGAATCGTCAGATGAAGACTCTGATGAAGTGGACTACGACGCCCCGATCGAGAAGCGTATGCTTAACCGCAAACACCGCAACTACCTGTCGTCGCAGGGCTTCGGCGATATGGACGAGGACGAAATGCGCAAGAGCTGCATGTTCGACAATCTGCAGGAGAAGATGGCTGCCATGAAGTTGGACATGGACGTGGAGGACGCTGGAGTGGAGGTGAGCGACGTGGACGAGGACTGGGAGGAGAAGGAGGCGCGTCGCCACCTGAAGGACCTGTCGAAGAAGATCGTGGTTCCCGAGAAGTACAAGAAGGTGAAGGTCATGAAGCCCAAGTACAAGAAGGTGGGCGGCGAGACCTATGGACAGTTGGCTTAATAGTTGAATGTTTTTTTGCTTCGTCATTCAGTCGTGTTTGTTGCCATGCCGCCCAGGAGCTACAAGCGGTCGAGACTGACCGGCGCTGACGAGGGATCGAAGCGGGCGGAAGAGGGAGTGACGATCGCTTCCTACGTGGAGATGCTTCTTCGCTCTCTCGGGTACGACGCTGTGGGAGACGCAACCAAGAGACAATTCGAGCAGGCCGTTGAGGGATGGATCTGTGCGCTGACGGGCTCGTTTCGCAAGGAGGGACGTGAATACGTCTATGTGAATGTAATCGCCTTCCATTCTGTGTGATGCATAGTATCTCCACCAAATCTACCCTCCCTATTGGACCATCTACAAACGGTACTATTTGTCGAAACAGAAATCGCCAAACGTAAACACAGAACACGAGTGTAGTATCGCGCGTTCCATCTGAGTTGTAGCCGAGGATGACAGCGAGTCCCTCATGCGACTGAGTGAGGACGACGGCGACAAGATTCCCGTTTGTTCCACAAACCTGCCACCGGATGTGAGCTCCATTCTCCAAGTGAGTATGAGGACGGAGAATGACGGCGTAGGATCACTATTCGTTTCTGAGCAAGAGGAGCATTCTCCTGGACAAAGACTTCTATCCCCTGTCTCGAAAGTGATTCCGAGCGATGGCTTTAACGCGTAGATGTCTGAACATTCTTAGTTCCTCGGAGAACTTCATATCCGCTGCGTTTCACGAGCGTCCAAGTCATGTGGTTTGTCAGTTTGCGAATCTCCTCCTCTTCTACAGCATCTGCGGCCAAATAGCAAGAGGATCCAACTTATACACCATCAAGGAGGAGGAATTGGAAGAGGGTCTGGAGAGTTGGGTTCAATTCCTTAAGACGTTCGACACTGAATCTATTGATGTCAGCAACACAATCGAGAAGAGTGTAGCGAGCTTTCGAAAACAGAAGAAGAGGGTGCGGAGTGAAGCGAAAGAGAGCGGCTGTGCGAAGGACGAATACGATTTCATTAAAGAAATGCTGTTATCTGTTTCATACAAACAACGAAAATGGATGTCGCACTCCGTATCACCGTTGCCTCTTGCAAATCGGCTTTGTCCACCTATCCATGAAAGGAGCCCCCATTCACTACGGTCACAATGTCGTCCTCATCGATCAGGTACACCCGCACCGAAGAATCGTTCACCCTACCCATCATCGTCTCAATCGTCTCTCACGTCAGCACTCTTCCTCGTACCTGTTTCACCTCAGGAGAAAACGTCTCCCGATTCAGCACCACGTAGTTAAACTGGATCAGGTCTTGAATCATAGGAGAGTACTTCCCTGCCGTTGCGGCGGGTTTGGGCTCCTCGCGTGGTTGATTTGAGGGGGTTTGCGGCTCCTGTGGTTCCCTTTGGGCCTGTGGCTCCACAAACGAATGCGTCGCGCTGTTCCCCGTCACAGGTTCCACAAACGAATGAATGGCACTATTCGCCATCACAGAAGGAGGCTCGTGAACGATGAAATCAAGGAAGGAGACCTCTGGCTTCGAGGAGAGAACGGAATCGCTCTCCACCGCGATGGGTTTCACTTCCTGGGAGGCAGAGTGTTTTCCTGCCCGCTTCCCTCTTCGCGTCTTCTTCTTCTTTTCGCGCGCATTCACCGTGGGCGTGTTCGTATTGGTGTGAGTGGGCACCGTGGGCTCACGAATGCGCAAAGGCGTCTCCGATGTGCGGGGACTTTCCTCGTCACCGTCAAAGCGAATGATACGATTTGTCGGAATCGCAATCCCCGCTTCTTCGGATTGGTTCTTTGAGTTGTCAATCACCACGGGCGTAGGCTCTTGCTGAATCGGATTTGGCATGGTCTCCTTTGTTGGCTGCGCTTTCGGCTTGCTCTTCTCCTTCTCTTCCTGTTTGCACTGGTAGCGAATTGTAATCGCATCCTCAGGGCGGAGAATGGACGTGCTTTCAGAAAGGCGGATCTTGAATCCATCCAAGTAGATGGACACTTTCTCTAGCTACGCGTGAAGTACACAATCCACTGACAACAGAACCGGCAGAACCGTACTGCCTCACGGCAAAACGAGCAAACTCCTTCATGCTGGGCAGTTTGGATGAAATGGGAACGACGTAGCGCTTCTGCACTCCGGACGACTCGTCGACGAGAGTACACTTCACCCGGTTCATTTCGCAAAACAAACAGTACAACCTTACTGACGACTCTTATTTCTCTCACCTCTGCCGATGGCGTGGTAGCCGCTCTTGATCGCAGCCACCGAGCGTCTGCAGCCGCAGCTGTTACAATGCACGAAGTACAGCTTCGTGATGTGGTCACGCTCCAAAACGGTGTTGGGGGAGTTGCACATGTTGCAAGCCACGTATATGCTGATGTACTTCTTCAGGATGGAGGCGAGCTTCTTGTCCGTATAGCGGCCCTTGATGATGAGCTGGTTCTTTCCGTCGAAGGAACCGTCCGTTCCCAACTCGCTGAGGACGAAGCTGAGCACATGCTTGTACTCGCGATTCATCTTGTTGCAGTGGTCCACGAAGTTGATCCAGCAGGTCTTCGTCGTACCGACACGCGCAACCTGGGGCAGCGACATGCCGCGCTTCTTCGATCCAGCGAGTTCGGGATTGTTGGCCTGGATTTGAGCGTACACACGGTCCAGAATCTAGCGATGATCCGTAACAGCAAATGCGTACGTCGACGTACTTGTAGTACTGATCGCCAGCGGTTTCCGCCTTCATGTGCGTGAGGTTCTCTACAACGTAATTCCACCAGTAAAACGGCGTTACCACCTCCGTTCGCGGCAGAAGCACCCTCTCCAGCGGTGGCTCTCTTCTTTGACTTCTTCTTGATGCTGGGGTCGAACAGATGCTTTGTCTCTTCAAACGCCTTCTCCCTCTCCTCCAGGGGAATGTAAAACTCGGGCTCGGGCTCCGCCACCTTCTTTGCCTTCTTCTCCTTCTTTTCCACCGTCTCCACGGGGGCAACGGCAGCAGCAGGAACTTCGTTAGCAACTTCAGTCATTCTATTGAACAATAATGTAGTTTACTGGAGCCCATTGTCTGTGGTTCAACAAAGAGGCTGGAAAAGAGGACTGGAAACAACTAGAGGAAAAAGAAGTTACACTATTGCTTCGCTGCTGGTCGGGCGGATGAACTCTTCGATCTTGGAGAGGATGTAGAAACCGTTCGGCCTGGCGCTCAATTCGTCAATGAAGGGGAGGATCTTCTTTGCCAGTATCTCTTTTCGCTGACCGCTACACCGCGTCAACGTGATTTGGATGACAAAGTTGCCGTACTATTCGTTAACGAATCGCTACTCGTCCACCTCGTCAAGCAGCATATCGTGGAAAAACGGAGATGTGATGACCTCGTCAATGATCTCATCGCGCACGCCTTCCTCGGCATACTGGATCGCCTGCTCCACAACGTTGCTGGAGCACTTCTGCTGCGACAGCTCGGCGACGCGGCCAATGATATGCCTGCAGAACCGCCGACTCTCTTCTGACGACCCTTCCTTGATCACGAACTATCCGTCAGCCACTCGCTTCTTCCACACCTGAATCGCGTAGTTGGCAAACGGGTCCTTCATCAACATCACGGCGTGCTGCTCCAACGCATCCAGTAAACGGATACGATAGATGTCTCGACTTAACTCAAACGCCTTCGTGACCACGGAGCACCCGAAACGGTTCTGACACAACTACCCTTCACACCGGACGACCATGCCCACTTTGATGCAGTTACTGATAATCTGATCAAATACGGGGTACCGCAACTCCACCGGCTCGATCTCGAGACAGCGCTGAATCACGTGGTTCCCGTTCTTGTCACAAGCCAGCTCGGGCGTTTCACCCACCAAGTCATTCACAATCACTCGCAATGACTCCGCCTCTCTCGTGTTCTACGCCTAACCCCAACTCGCTTCTCTCACCTCAATCAGACACTGCACGCATCGCGTCCCCTGCAGCGTGAGCGACGCTTGCGACAGAGCCGGCGCCGTCAGGTTCACCTGCATCGCAACAGCGCATCACTCCCTACGATGGTCGCTCTCTGCTGAGACGTCGCCGTCTCCACCAGGCGCTGAAACAGGTAGTTGCCATACTGGTCCGTCAGCAGAAGACTCAGGTTCTCGTGGAACGCCGCGACCACCTTGTCCACCATCGTGATTCCCTTCCGATGCAACTCGCTCTGCAGCTTCCGACACCCGTCGCGGTTGAACGCCATCGCCACCACGGGGTCGTCAGCGGCGTTCGGGATCTGCAATGCAGGCGATGCGGGGGACGCGGGCGACGCGGACGCGGCTCGCTTGGAGTGTCTCCTCCTCCTCTTCTTCGAGGGCGAGGCGCCCTTGGGCGGGGAGTGGATTGGCGACGGAGACTCCGGAGCTGGCTCGTCCTCTGAGGGTCAGAAACAGGCGTGTCTCCCACCCGAACCGTTCCCCGTAATGCCTCTCCGAGTCACGAGGGGTAGCGGCTCCCTCATGATAACGTAGGGCTCGGGGGGATCCCAATAATTGTTGCAATAGGAAGTGGAGGTGAATGGAGGGGACATAGGAGAATAGGCTACAGAGGGTGAGAGGGCTATTGGGATGAGCACACATACTCCTTTCGTATGGGAGCGGAGGGATGGGGTATTCGCTGGGATACGCGGCATTTCTGGGAACATGCATCTAGTCTGAGATGCCGAGAATCAAAATCTACAGCACCGGGGTGCTGCGGTACCCTGGAAGGTGTCTCACGGAAAACGGGAGGAGGTTGATTCCTATTGCTAGGAATACAGTTCAAGTTCGTTTTCAAATGGTTTTGGCTCTCATTCCTACAAAATGAATCCTTTCGCAAAAGAATGAACAATCTATATAATAAAGATGTAATAAGGTTGTCTACGAGTGCGCTGCAGCAGAATGATGGGAATCCACATTCGTTTGACGGGCGCAATAGAAATCGGCAGGGCGGAAATGATCGTATACATCTCCATCCTCTATAGTTTACGCCCTGCGTGATCGAGTCCTACGTCTCGTATAGTACATGCTGCTACAGCGCTCTTTCGAACGTAGTGGTGCGAATTACTGGCAAGTCCTTTCACTTTCAGCGCCCGAATCATGATGACCAAAATCGGGCCGATTTCAGTCAATTGTTATATGTCAAACGATTCGGGTTTTGCGACCCACTGAGCGAAACCCCTCTCTGAAAAGCGAAATTCCACTTACCCAAGCCAATTTCGGTCCGCTCCCGCACGACAATTCGAGCAGATTTCGGGAGCGCAGAAAACCATTCGTTCGGTCCGTTTGGGTCGGAACAAAGAAGCAATAGTATAAGCTAATCACATGAACTTGGAAATGTTGACCGTTCCGCTCGGTACCCCGGATGCACCCTGCGGCTTGTTCTTCTTGACATCCACTTGTTGAAGCGGAGTAAACGTCGCTGCAACCTGGAAAACGTGACCCTCATAATCCATGATGGAACCCATCGTCAGGAGACAGGGCATCTGAATCTACGATCTCAAACGAACCTCACACGCCCTGCGCTATTCATCGGATTCTTAATGGTGCACACAAAAGCGCGAGACATTTGGTGTTGGGCATTCACCAGCTGACTATACTCACTACGGATCAGCGCCCAGCCACGTCAACCACCTCCAGAAAAGGGACAAATCGTCCGGGGAAATGATGTCAAAAAAGGACAGTTGATTCAGCTGCTCCATCGACGCGAATTGGAACAGTCTAGGCGTGACGTGCCTAAAATACTCCCACTTCATGAAGAAGTTGTTCCCCTTTAGCAGCTTTCCCGAGTTGATTTGGACAATTAGAGAAGGCATGCTGTTATTCACCCAGATCCCCTTGTAGTCGATGCTGCTCTTCTTCGGCGGTTGCGACGCCTCGCTTATCGCCTTCTCCTTCACCGTCGCCGGATCACACGGCACCTCCGTCTTGACGTCCGTCGGATACCCCACGCACGGGACGTCCTCCATCTGTATCGCCATGCCTTCCGTGGGAAACGCGTGAGGATTGGCCGAGTTGCTGAGGAAGTGATTGTCGTCCTCGTCGGACACCACCTCGTCTTCTTCGCCAGTGCCCTCCGGAATCAAGTTGCCCATGTCTACCATGAATGCGGAAGTTCTATTTCTACAGCCCAGGTTCGTGTTCAGACGATCACGCTCCTTGATCAAATCGCGCATGTAGGCAACGGTACACTCCAGCGTAGACACCTTGTCACTCTTGTGAGGGATGTTCGCCTTCTATCGCTCAGCCACTACAGACCGCGCGTACGTCCAAAATGGCCTTCAAATCGTCAACGCACTTGTTGATGTTGCGCACTCGCTTCTTTTCGGCCTCGTTATGGTTCTGCTTTCTTTGAATCTCCTTCATGGGATTGTAATCGCTAGCACCGTTACCAAACGACAAGACAAACCGTACCCGGTGCTGTAGTCCATCGCCGGGTTGTCATCCACCGAGTTCAAATCAATCGCTACACAGGGTGAGAAAACGAAAAGGGATGCGGAGAACCTACGCTGCGGCAGGATTCCTGGAGGGAGCGCATTGACTTTCATGGACACTCTCACGGGCTGGTGCGATGAACGGCCCTTCCTTCTCCCACGGGGCTCGTCTTCTTCGTAATCAGAATTGCTCATAATCGGTCCAATCCAATGGGACGACGAAGGTCTGCGGACAGAGTTACCGCGTTAAACAGGAATGTGAATTCCGGGAAAACGCCCGATTTGTGTCGAACAAACAGGACGACTAGGACAGGCGAACGCGCTTGCTGTCGTCCTCCTCGGACTCGGACACACTCGACGCGGCGCTCAACTCGTTGTCCGACTCCGCCTCCAATTCCCTCAACGCCAAAGCATCCTTCTCCTTGTCGCTGGAATCGTCCGACTCTGCGGAAAACGCCTCGTCACTACTCCTAACGAAACCACACGTTTCAGTACCTCGTGTCATTCTCTTCCTCTTCATCGTTCTCGCCACCTCCTATGCATCACCACCCTTCTCCGAGCAGCACGCTTCTTCCGATTCTCTCGAATGACCTCCTTGCTGTAACTACAGATTACCACAACGACAGTCCTCCACTCTTCCAAACAGCCTCTCTCCTCTCTCGCAACCATCGTGAACTACACGTCACGCGATTCCCCCGACTCCACGTCGTAATGCTTCTTCCGATTCGTCTTCACGGTGAAATCAAACGTGCTTCCCCCAAGTCTGTCCAGATTCATTCTAACCACTCAGAGAACTGAACAGCGCCTACGCAATCACCTCCTCGTTGGGAATGAAGTGCACATTCGACGAGGACACGATCACGAGTCCCGAACGCAGCGGCACGAGCCAACACGGGGAAGTCTACTCCTCACAAGTGACACTCGCGTCCACTCCATGGTAGCAATTGATGAATGCCGTCCGCTGACTGCTGATGAAGAAATGGGGCTCTGTCTTCTGCAACTACACCTCACTCGACAAACGAGACGCGACCGTGTAGGCGAACTTGAGCTTCAGGATGGTCAGAAAGATGGAATAGGCTTTTCCCGCCACTTGCCGTTTCTTGTCCTCGAACATCATCTTCCGATCCGTGTGGTTGTCCAGCGGCAGGCAGATCGAGTCGATTCGCTTCTTGCCAATCTCGATCGGCATCTTCAGCGACACCACGACATTTGCCACGTTCTTCACGTCCAGCGCGCCGATGTTGATAACACATCGAATACTACGCATTCAGACCGTCGAGCGCGCCCACTTTGAGTAATCGACTCGGAGCTGCTTGGATGAGGAATCCAGGTAAAAGCAGCTATCACAAAACGCTATGTTATACCTCCCCTTCGGGATCAGCGCGGCGATATTTGGAATCACAAAGAACGCAGTATCTACCCGTCACCCCAGAACCTCGCATTCTACACTGCTCCTTCTTCTCGATCACTTTCATCGCGATATCTATTGAGCTCAGGAGACGTCAGGAGCGCTACCCTTTGAATTCAGATCGGCCTCGATGCTCTCGGCGAGCGAAAGGAACCGGTTGATGCTCGACGGATGTTCTTTCGCGAGAACCACGATATCCTCCAAACACTTGCGACCCTTCAACTTGTCTTCGATCACAGCCAGACTGCGCTCGATGTTAATCCCTTGCATAGGCGGAGAGGATGGAGGAGGAGCGGGAAGACAGAAGAGCAATTGTGAGCGCGATTCGAACAAACAGCGAACCACTGACAGAAAAACAGTGATACTGATGCAACTAATCGTGTTGGGTATAGTTCTCGGGGAACAGACCGACCTCGCCGTTCAGTCGTCCCTCCCACCATCCGCTCGGGT